>APFE031377603.1:179020-208231 GCA_000404065.3 Pinus taeda
TATTAATTTTATTAATTTTGAAAACCTATGATGCTATGCTTCTAAAGGTATGGAGGGATTTATTTGTCTAATCAGGGGAAGCCAATTTCCACTAATCTCACTCCCATTGTCCCTGTTGAGGTTCTGAGGAAATTTCATAATTTCAATGGCCTCTCTGATTTTTCTTTTTTCATAATTATCCTCTCTTGCAATAATTTTAGCGTCTTCCAAACACACATGATGTTTTGGTCTTGGATGAGTGTTCCACAAGGGCTGATGTACGAGATCTCATATTCTTTATATCAGCTTCGTGCTCTTTAAGTCTTATTTTCAGAGACCGTCCTGTTTCCCCAATATAACTCTTTCCACAAGAGCAATCAATCTTGTACACACCCTTGAGTTGTTGATAATCGATGTTATCCTTGACTAACCTCATCATTTGCCTTATTGTTCCACATGTTGTAAATTGAGTGTTTATGTTATTCTTTCTTAAAACTTTTGCATTCTTATCCGCAATCCCTTGGATGAATGGAAGGTATACTTTCCCATAATTTTCTTTCTTGTTTTCAGAAGGACGCTTAAAGAGGACCTTATCCTAAGCTCTCCTTATAGCTTTCTCAGTACTAAACTCTTCGTATCCTAGGTTTTTGAAGACAGAGGTTAAGTGTTCAATTTCTTCATTTAGGTGATCAGGGTCAGAAATCCTGAGAGGCCTAACAGCTATAGTGTTTACGATGCCAGATTTTTGGGATGGATGATGGTATGAGTCATCATGAAGATAGCTATCAGTATGTGTTTTCTTCCTATAGACCTGGTGTCCCAAAGTACCATCCTCTTTTCTACTGATCAGTACATTTAGAAAGGGGATTTTACTGTTCTCTTCAAGCTCCACAGTAAACTTGATTTCGGAAGATATAGAGTTAAGATGATTGAAAAACTTCTCCAGCTCAACCTTGCCATGAGTCCATTTTAAGTTTGTGTCATCAACAAATCTTTTCCACCAAGCTGGTTTCAAAGGGTATGGATAATCCGAATCATGCTACTCCAAAAAACTACCACAGAAGCTTAAAATCTAACATAATCTCAAATTCTCAACATTAGCAACTGCATACATTTGCATATATGGAGGAAAAATCCAACCAGAAGGCATTATTACCAATATTTTCTCGAATCTTAAAAGGTCCATACCTTATTGGTTTCAGTTTTTTACCTTCTCCCTTAAGCCTCTCCTTGCTAATGTAAGGCCAAACTTCATCTCCAACCTAAAAATTGTGGTCCAGATGATGCTTATCATGCTTTGTTTTGTACTTGGTGTGACTCTTTCCGTATTGTTCTTAAACCATTTGATGCACCAATTGAACTTGTTCAATGAATCGCTTGGCCTTATCAGTGTCACTATGACCATCAATAGCAACATATCTCCCAAAGATAAAATCTAAAGGAGATTTTGGCAAGTAACCAAAGCATGCCTCAAATGGAGGTGATTGAGTCAGTGAATGCTTTTCCCAGTTATAAGCATGTTGAATGTAGTGTAAGTGTTCATCCTAAATCTTAGGATGCTTGCTGAAATAACCACGAAGAAGATGTACTACCATTTTGTTCGCCACTTCTGTCTAACCATCGATTTGTGGATGGAATGTTGTACTCTTTTTCAACTTATTGTCCATGAGTCCCCATAATATTAACCAAAAGTTCTCGACAAATCAAGAATCTCAATCAGAAATAATGGATTTGGGAAACCCAAAATGTACCCATACATGTTGAAAGAACATTTGTGCAGTCTACTCAGCTGTAACCTACTTCTTACAAGGCATCGAAATACACATCTTGTTGAAACGATCCACCACAACACAAAAATAATCATGATTTTTTTTAGACATAGGTAGTCCTCCTACAAATTCCATAGAAACACTTTCCCAAGGACGGGAAGGAACTGGAAGTGGAGTATACAATCCTAACTTTCTATTGCTAGGCTTACTTGTAGCACATAAATAACACCCTCTTACACATCGTGACACGCTTTCATTTATTCTAGGCCAATAAAAATACCTTTGTAATTATGCCACTGTCTCGCCTACACCAAAATGGTCAGCAATAAGAGAAGTATGTGCTTCCCTTATGATGTTGAATCTTTCACCCCGTGGAATGCATAGCTTCCAGGATGATACAAAAGTTTATCATGCACATGGTAATCCAATTCCTCTACTTGGTTGCCTTGACATAAATTTGCATATACACCTTTAAAATCATTATCTAAAGAATATTGTTCAACATAGCTCTCAACAATATTGCATGATAGAATTATGCTTAAGAATAATTGAAGCACTAACAATTGGTCTAGAAATCATGTCAGCAACCTTGTTATAGATACCTTTATTATACCTTATCACCAAGTGGAATGATGCAATAAACCCATCCATCTGAAATGCCTCGCTTGTTGTAGCTTAGTTTGGGATTACAAGTATTGCAATGGTTAATGATCACTATGAATGATAGTTTCCTTTCCCATAAACTAGTGTTTCCACTTTTTCACACTTTGCACCAATGCATACAATTCCCTATCATATGTATTATGTAGGATAATTAACCACTGCACCATTAAAGCTTCATAATGGTAACATATGGGCTTACCATGTTATATCAAGACCTCTCCCATGGAATAGTCACTTGCATGTGTTCGCATCTCAAATGATTGTCTTAAATCAGGAAGTGTAAGAACTGGAGTTGTGTTGATTCTTTCCTTCAATGCATCGAAGGATTTATGCTACTTGCCTCCCCACTAAAAAACATGCTTCACCATATCAAGGCATGTAATGGATATGCAATTGAAGAAAAGTTAGAAATGAACTTTCTCTAATATTAGGCTACTTCCAAAAATATTCTAACCTCAATTACGTTATTAGGCTTATGCTAATCTACAATGACTCTGACCTTTGAACGATCTATCTTCAATTCACCTCCTCCAACAATATGTCCCAAATACACTAATGAAGTATTTCCAAGTTCACATCTAGACATATTTAAAAACAACTTTTCTTTCTCCAATACATCTAAGACTTGCCTAGCATTCCTGACATGTTCTTCACAAGTTTTACTGAATATCAATATGTTGTCTAAGTAGGCAATCACAAAATAATCAAGAAAAGGCTTTAAGACATCATTTATAGCTCTAATGAATGTTGCAAGAGCATTACAAAGACCAAAAGACATAATCAACCATTCATACAAACCTTTCTTTGTTTTGAAGGTTGTCTTCCATATGTCTCCTTCAGCAATCCTAATATGATGATAGCCACTTCTCAAGTCCAACTTAGTGCAATAAACAACATCTTTCAACTGATCATGAAAATCATCAATTTGAGGAAGAGGATAAAAATTCTTTACCGTAACCTTGTTCAAGTATCTAAAATCTACACACATGCAACATCTACCATATTTCTTTGGTACTAAAACAATTGGTGACCCGCATGGCGATGTGCTTGGTCTTATGACTCCTTTATCAAGCAAATCTTGGATTTGTTTCTTGATTACTGCATTCTCCATAACTAACATCCTGTACATGCCAATGTTTGGAAGAGGACAATCTTACTGCAATTGTATCTCATGTTGGATTCTTTTTTTAGGAGGCAATCCTTTGGGTTCCTGAAGCATCTCATCATAGGTGTTGGAAACCTCATATAAATCATATTTTAATTTTTCATCACATCCTTGGAAGGCTTCATTTTCGACATTCTCTTTTTGTTTGATCATCAAGAGTACAAGTTCTTACTAGCATTAACAAGTCTCTTCATTTGCCCAACATCAAAAAGTGATAAATTCAACTTCTTGTTATGTGCACTAACAATGTACTCAACCCCATATTTAAACAATTGATATTTGTTCTCATGGAAATGAAAGATGGCTCTCATATCATATAGATATGGGATTCCGAAAACAATACCACAAATGTCAAGTGGAATAACATCAAGCTCTACCTCAGCTATGAAGTTTGCAGTGATTGAAAATCTCAATTTACATCTTTTTGTCACATGAAATTTTGTATTGTCACATATCCAACCTAAAGGATAAGGTTTAGGATGAGGAGTGGTTTTCAAATTCAATTTCTTAATAATGTCTTCTGGAAATAAGTTTTTCTTGTGATCCACTATCAAACAATCTATCTACCTTGGTATGTTTAGAAATGACTCTAATGTGGAAAAGCTCTATTATTTCTTTTTCATGTTGAGTTTCATTGAGGCTAATTGAAGAAGTAGTACTTGCAATAGAGTCCTTACCTTTAATTCCCATGGATGTGATCTTTGTTTCATCCCCAGAATCAAATCCTAAATCATTTTGTGTAGTTGCGACAGTATTTTGTTTCCCTTTGTTGTTAAAATTTTTGGGTCTCATTTCAAGATAAAGTTTCCAACATTTCTATTCATCATTCCCTTCTTTTGAACAATGTTTACAAGTGAGTTTCTCTCCCTCTTTCTTGAATGAACCATTCTTCTTCCCTTTTCCTTTGAATTTCCCCTTTCCTTTGTCTCCACTCTTGAGTGGATTTTTGCTTCCCTCTTGAGGAACATTATTCCCTCTTGCTTCTAAATGAGTTGCTCGTACACAAACTTCATCTAGTTTTGTAGCATTAAACATGAGAATTGCGTGTCTCAAATAACTATGTAATCCTCCAATGTATTTGAGTAGAGTGACTTGAGAGGATAAATATATACCCAAAATCAAAGCTATGTTTCTAAATTCTTGAGTATAGCTTTGCACATTTTGACCCTTAGCTTTCCTAAAGTTTTTCCAATCCATGATAGCTTTTTTCATGTATGCTAATGGATAAAATTGCCTTCTTATTGCAACAACAAAATCATTCCAAGAGGATAAAAACTTACCATGTTTATTCATGTCCTCTTGAGTTTTGGCCTCCCACCAAATAAGTGTTGCATCTTCCAACCTAAGAGAAGCAAGCTGAATTTTGGTCTCATCATCCGTGATTCTTTGTATCCTGCAATACACTTCAATATCACGAATCCAATTATCTAATTTCTTAGCATTTACCTCTCCATTGTTCATAGGAAATTAAAACTTTATCAGGCTTTAGCAGAGTTTTACCATGTCCCTTTGGAGAATTTGAAGGTGTTTGTAAAGGGTAGAGGAAGTAGAAGATGAGGAAGATGATGGAGGTGAAGGTGGTGGTTTTTCACCATTCCCTCCATTCCCTTTTGGAGGCTTGTCTCCTTTTCCTCCATCTCCTTTTGGAGGTTTTGAGCTCTCTCCATACAACCTTGAATTCCTTTCCTCTTAAAGAACTTTTATCATTTTAGACATCTCAAAGAAGGCTTTTCTAAAAGTTCTTTCATCTTCAAACATCGCTTTAGGACCTTCCTCATGTGCCACGACTATTGAAGCTTGAGGTGTATGTGTTCTCTTTGAAATAATGTGAGGCATTGGCTCCATAAGTTCTCCTTCTCCTCTTTTAAGTTTCAACCTTGTAAGCATCATAAAACACTTGCAAACAAAATCAAACCTTCATAATAACGTTGTGCTCTGATACCAAAATGATTTGTAATGTAAACTTTAAGGTGATGGAAAAATTGCAAGTAAAATTTTATGTATTGTAGGCAATGGATCACTTTGCAAAACAAATAAATTATGGTTTTTAAACTTAGATAACAACATAAAATAGAGACAATATACCATATCAGAAACACATAACATAAAAAATGATAAGGAGTTCACCCTTCTTATGGGCTACATTTCCTGGTCCATCTTCCAATAATGGGCCTCTTCCATTAAGTGCTACAATTTGTGTTTACATTGATTTAAATTGCTCATAATATAAAAATTATGTCTTAAATGGCTTTAGAACTATCAAAAACCCCTAGTTTGGCTCTTGATGGGCTCAATTTGGCCAAAAATTGAAGAAGTTATGCTCTCCCAAAGTTTCTTTCAGTAACTGCACAACAAACTACATTGGATTGCTAATTGATCTACGATTTCTGGCTTTCCAAGGCACGCCGATCGATAATTTCGCCTGGCATCGATGAAATTCGTGCCAAAAATGGTGCAAAATGTCTCTTGTTTAATTTGCGCAATAAGGCCTTAAGCAAAAAAATAGGGCCACATGGGGCCATGCGCTCGAGGCCTATGGCTAACCACCCACCTTCGTCAACATAGCCCCTGGCACCTTGGTGTTGGTTCCATATATGACATATAATCAAGGTCATTCCAAAATTTACATGCCCGTTGTAATAGCCTCACCAAGCCCTCCGTTGTTGGTTATATGGTGGCATAATGTGACTCGGGGCCAATCTCCATCTTCATGCCCTTTCTTGTTGTTGTTTGGTTGTGGTCTTATGGTTTTTACCACGGGTATCAAAACCTGGGGCCACGGCTAAGCCCACGCCCCAGCTCCCCCGCCTGTGATCCTGTGGGTGTGGGGTGACTAGGGGTTAGGGCTTAGTCCCGACCCCATTCCCCAAATGTTTAATGATTAAATTTTAAATAGAATCGCATCACCAATATGGTTAAGTGACACCGGTGGTTTGGCAGTAAAACGCCTTGCTGCCAAACCAAAGGTTCTGCATTCAAATCTGACCAGTTGCAGTTCAGCCTCAACCCAAAATTTTAGTGGACCCCTAGGTGCGACGTGACAACACATGATTGGGCCATATGGCATTCCCCCATTGGACTAACACAAAAATACAACCACCAATCAAAAATCACCAAAATTTGAACCAACCACACTTGGACAGTTGTCAACCTGCCATTGGAACAATATGTACAGTCACCCTGCCCAGTCAGTGTATGAACTGCCCAGTCAGCAGTCCTGCAACCAATCTGCAATGCTTTTACCTGTTATGGAAATCGATCAAAACGTGATATCAGGAGCGTATGATATCGGTTTTGGGCGATTCATGTTGTGTTGGATTAAGGTTACTAAGATCTATGCACTGGTATAAGTTTCAAGAACTTTTGAACACTTTGAACTTTGAGCACTTTATTAATCCCTTGCATCACTCCAACAAACATACAAATGCTTCAATCCACATGTAAATTTAATAGATCAATAAATGCACTCCACAATAGTTTAACACACCTCCAATGAAGAAAAAATGACATAGTTTGGTGGAACCGTAGAAAGGTTTCTGAAGGCAAGATTTAGGGGAAAACCAAAATGAACTCAGAGATGAGTTGGATCCAACGTACATACCAAATGCAACCACATCAAACTCACCATGCATTGCTCGTTGTTACCGTACACCAGTCTTCAACGCAAAGTAGCAAAGAGCACGCGACACAAATTTCAATAAACTCATCATATGACCATATTGTTCTTCCCTTCAACGAACTAGAGATATGACCAACATTTGAATACACATGGCTTTGAAACAAATTATGGATTCAATTCAATGCATTCAACAAAACCAACACAAAGACGGATGCTTCAACGGATTGACTATCACAAGTTTCAATGCAAAATTCAAATTACTCAGGGATTCAACGCATTCAACTAGGTTCTAGCAAAGGGACATAGGATAATGGCAAGGAAAATATTACAAGTTAGAAGTTACATAGCATAAAAAAATGTTAAATTGGGACTTGTAGATCTGATACCATGTCAGCTAGGCATTGGTAACTCCACGAATGAATTAATTTCACGAAGACGAATCAATACTATATACAAAGAGAGGAAGACTATTAAAATTCATATTCTGATATCTTTTTGTCTTTTTTATTTTCTCATTTACATTATTTACAATTTTCCCAATCCCAAAAGTTAAGTGTCAACAATAATATTTATTTATTATTATTTTGAATATTATTTTTTACATTTAATATTAATATTAAAATAATAAATAATACAAAATATACATAATTCTAATAAATTAAATAATCAATATAATAATAAATATGGTGGAATTTTTAATAAATATTACTATTTAAATTAAAATTAATTATTATTAATAATTATTTAAATATTATCTTATATATTTTATATAGACATTTCTATAAGTGCTCTCGCAAAGTCAATAATGAATTTACTTAGAAAAATACAAAATTCTGCCCATTGATTATAAAGGCATTCATTTTGATGAGATGTCACGGAAAATTTTCCTTATAGAAAAGGGTTTGGTAACTAGATGGCCCTATTAGTACGTGTGGAAAGAGAGCCATTTAAGAAAATTATGTAAATTCATCCAGTTTCCAAGTCATGAAAGGCGTGTATTAATGAGTTATTTGGTGCTTTCTAAGATCTTCACAATGATGAAATTTAAATACAAGCAAATGAAAAGTAATAGATTTGATTATATAGATATGAGACCCCTGATGAGGAGACAACTAACATGTGAGATACCATAGATTGTGACCCCTCTTGTTGAAAAGTAGCCATTCTATATCCACCCTTTAATTAAGTGAATCTTAATCCTCTCTATACAAGTAGTTCCACCCTATACAATTTGGTGAAAAGTAGCCATCCTATATCCACTCTTTAATTAAGTTAATTCTGATATTAATTGTGTAAGGGTCCACTTCCGCTTTGAAGCATATAGTTACATTGAAACAATAGCCATCCTATATCCACCATTTAATGAAGCTAATCTTGGTTTTAATTGGGTCAAGAGTCCACATCCTCTTTAATTAAGTTAATTCTGATATTAATTGTGTAAGGGTCCACTTCCGCTTTGAAGCATATAGTTACATGGAAACAATAGCCATCCTATATCCACCATTTAATGAAGCTAATCTTGGTTTTAATTGGGTCAAGAGTCCACATCCTCTTGGAAGCATGTGGTTGGCTAAAACATATAAAGTTGCATTGCAACAATATATTCTAGCTGCAAAATGGAATTGTTGTCCAAGGTGGAAATGGTGGAATCAACTTTATACAAACTTAAAGCTGGAATGAACTTGGTCAATTTTTTTTTATGAATTGAATTTTTTTGATTGTATTCATGCTCTAATAATAAAAGGTTCACAAACTTTTAATTAAAACAAATTTATTTATTTATTTTCTTTTAAGGTTATGTTTTTTCAAAGAAAACATATTTAAAAAATTAGAATAATAATATAGACCTATTTTTTTATGAAAATTTTCATACCAAAAAAGTTTGAGAGATGAAATATAACAAAAATTTTCATGTAGAATTAAAAATAAATAATAAAACATAAACACACAAGCTTTCATTTAGTCGGTGGGAAAGTTCATCTAGTCGATGTTGAAACTTGTTTCATTTTATTGTTGTGATAGAAGTCTACATTAGCAATTTTCTTGGCTTCTACATTTCAAGGGCATCCTTGCAAAGAAAAATTCTCTATTAGGATTCGTTATATTGAACCATATCATTCTTTATTATAGTCTTCATCTGCTAGTATAAATCTACAGTTTGGATGTATTGTATTTTCTTGGACAAGTATTATTGATGTTGGGAATCTATTTCCCAACATTCTCCTATATTTCAATGTTTGAAAGGAATTGTCGCTCAATGCAAGTCTCTTGCTTTGCTATGTCTATTTCTTCCTCAATTGCTCCAGATGTGTTCTCCTAGTAATGCCTTGTCGAAGTTTCCATACTAGCTTGGGCATGCATACAAGGGGGTTCCCTTCTTTTGTTGCTTCCTTGATTGGAGTGAGATCAGCCACAGTGAGGCATGGTGGGAGTTGAGAGAGGAATAGGGATAATGATGAAGGAACAACTTGATGTGTTGAGGAACAAAAAGCTCTAGTTAGCTAGCATTCTCATAAAAATGAGTACTTTTGCAAGGAGAGGGTGAGAACCAATGTCTAAGGTTGAGCAAGGAAAGAGAAACACGTAAATCGGGAATTGGAGCTTGAAACCACTAAACATTGCTACCAACATAGATCCATCTTAACCACACATCTACCAAGAGCCAAGAGGGATCAAATTTCATTATATGCAAACCTGAAAGAAAGAATATATATATAATATATATATATATATATATATATAATATATAATATATATATATATAAATACAAGTCCAGAGTTTAATCTCTTTAGTGTTATAAATTCGTCATTTAGATGGATCTATAGTGGTTTTTTGTCTCTCTATATATAGACCACATATAAATTTTCATTCTTTACACTGCATTTTTCAATAATTTATTATTATCAATAACTTATTTTTTATTTTTTCAACGAAACGGTTATTGGACTACCTAGTAGAACTCATTTATATGGTTTTTTTCACAAATTTCACCAAGTAGAACATGTCTCCGATGATTTGAACCCACCACGTCCAGAACACGATATGTGTCTATCGGTTGAACTCAACTCCTTCAACTATTATCAATATTTTATATTAAGAATTGATTGAATTACACGTTTCTCTGTTATTAAGAAGTACCTAAATTATTTTACTTTTAATCACTTTTTCCTTTTGAGTATTTAAATATTTACTAAGATCAACATTAATAGATAATAACAATTAATTGAATTATTTTACCTTTAATCACTTTTTCCTTTTGAGTATTGAAATATTTACTAAGATCAACATTAATACATATATATACACACATATACTCTCTTGATATATGAACAAAAAGCACATATATATATTCTTTTGTTCCACACAAGATTTATGTTCTCATTGAGCACCTCTTAGGACACCTGTGTTATCTTTTAACAAATGTGTTGCCCTAGCCAAACTCCCCATGTGACAATATCTTCCGCTTGGATCAACCTACTAAAAAACACCTTAAGGCCAAAACTAGGGGCAATGCCTTGTTCACTTGTGCTGAAAACAACTCCCATTTATTCTACACCTCTTAAGTCATTTCACAAAGTCAGAGTAGAGCCAAGCTCAACAAGGTCTTCTTTCCCCGCACGTTCCCTTGGTTGTGGTTTCACTAGATAGTAGATAAGGAGAGCGAGAATCTTGTTAATCCATTCATGTGCATCACTAATTAGATAACGAGACATTTGGCTACCTTAAGAGATTCATAATTACTCACAGTGTTTATCCGCACTTACCCAAGATATATTAGTTAATATAGATATTCACACTGCCTATTTTAAGCTTTTTATTGAAATATTTATAAAAGAAATAAAAAATTTTAAAATTTTTAATTACTTTATCTTATAAAGTTATATACAATTATATTATTAATGTAGATATGGAAATATTTTGTTTATAATTCCCAAAATGAAAGTGAAATATTTTTACCACAACGAATCAACTCACACAATGAAAATGAGATTTTTTTTTATATTTAAAGTATTTTTTTTAAAGGACACAGGTCAACTCCAAGTTGAGCAGGGACGAATTACACATCACTCTCACACTAGTCTAGCCTGTAGGGCTCAACAAACAACCAATAGAAAAACCAAAAAAGATTACGGTAACTTACCCAACAAAGGCACCAAGGATGGAGACATTCATCAATCTCAAAACTTTTGAACTTGCATAACTATAAATTTGAAGTAACCACCACTGTAAATGTTGAAAAATGCCAACCCAAATCGCAATAATGCTCGAGCATTGAGTTGATCGTGATTCAACTGAACAAAATTGAGCGCTACATTAACTCGGACTTGGATACAGATTCCACAACGCCTCAAAATGGTGAAGTGATCATTGATGCCACACCAGTCAACATGGTCAGCGGAAATTCGTATCCAGATCATCTAGTGATTATCCTTGATGAATGATTTCTCTCGATGCTCTTCCACTATCCGATTTCTGTGTTGGGCTATTATGTTTTATGATTCTTGCTTCTTATGTTTGTCTTCCAATTCAATAATATGTATGTTTTTTATCAATGGTCGGTTAGTATTATCATTACTTCGAGTAACTAGTAACTATTAATTTATTGATAATTGGAGCAATTACTACTCTCAATTATATATGAATATAGATTTTCTGATTAATAAAATAAACAATATGCTACAACACACCTCAATTGTAAATTTTGTTTTAAAAAAAAAAAAAATAGCCCCGGATGAAAAAATAATACACATGACTCTACTCATTAACGAGTCATTAACTTTTAGTGGCTAGCTTACCCGAGTGACCATTAAATTCTCCATCTGTTAGGGCCTCGTGAATAACAAAGGTGGTGCAAGGATCCTCGCTATTTCTTTATATATATATATAATATAATATATATATATAATATTAATAATTATTATAAATAAATTAATATAGAAAAATAATTATAAGATACATTATTTTGCAAAGGAATAAACGAAGCTAATTATTTTGCGTAGGAAATATTTATTTTAATGACCGGAGACTTCGTTTCATCATTAATTAATATTATATTGCAAATACTCAGTTCTCGTTGCATTTATATTAAAGCGAAAAAAAAATAAAAAGTACTTAAATAAATATCTTTAATAAGTTAAAATAAAATAATTAAATATATTTTAAAAGTGAGGTGTTAAAGAGCAAATAGAGTTTAATATTTTAAGCTTTATGTATGGAGTTGATGATGAGGTAAGTCACATATTTGATATTTTTGTAAATAGTTAAAATAATGAACATTTTGCATTGATTTTTTATTTATTTTTTATAATATGGTTTTAAATTTTTTAATTTATTAAAAATATTTTTAAATAAATAATTTAATAATAAAATTAATTAATTAAATATAAGATATCATTTTGGGATTTAACTGCGTTAAGTATTTCAATGAGAGGTAGTTATAACTGACTAATTTCTTATGATTTTGAATAGTCTACTTAGCACTCATTGCATCAGGTGATGCTCACAAGGGTGAAGAAGTGGGATTGAAACTAGTGAAATGAATCACATAGCATCAATCATCAGTTATGGGGCTTACACCCAGTAACCAGGACTTCTCGGGAGGTCACCCATCTCAGTTCGCCTCTGGCTCAAGCGCGCTTGACTGTGGAGTTTTCCCCACAATCAAGCCCACTTAACTTGCTTGTCATACATGAATGACTTACTTAATGCAGTTGAATCCCAAAATGATATCTAATATAATGCACTGCATAAACCCCCTAATACTTAATTAAATATATTTAAAAAGTAACATGTTAAAAAGTAGTTAGATTGTAATATTTTAGGTTTATGTATGAAGTCGATAATGAGGTAAAGCAGATATTTGATATTTTGTAAATAGTTAGAGTAATGAATATTGTGTATTTATGGATGTTATTAAAGTTTGATTTTTTCAATTGTAATAAAATTTTAATTTTTTGATTTATTAAAAAAAATTTTAAATATAAAGAAATATATTATAATTATAAATTTAAATATTTAGTAAAATAAAAGTTTAATTTTTTTAAATTATTAATTGAGTTTTATTTGGATATTAAAAAATCGAGATTATATAAATTAGATTAATAATTTTAAATATCATAATTTTTTTCTCTCTAAAAAAATGTTATTTGTTAGATCAATTTATATATATATATATATAATATGGGACAAGGAAAATAACAAAAATAAAATAAAAAAGTAGACTAAAATAAATGGAAACAAGTTTATATATTTAAAGAAAAATATTAAAATAAGGAAAGAATAAAAGAATAAATATAAATAAGTTATATGTGTATTTGAAGGTGGTAAGATTTATTAGGCTTAGTTATTAATTAGTAATGTTGATAATTATTATTGGTTATTATGTATGAATATGGATTAATTAATTAACTTTATTCAAGGAAAACCATGGCATTTAAAATGATTTGTTATTGGTACATAAGGGAGCAAACTTTCAAACTCTCATTCCTATAAGATGTCATTTAGTTTTGGTTGTTAACATGTTTCTTTATATTCTATGAGTCTTTAACCAATCAAAGTAATTTGAGATCATATCCCTTTTCATTCTTACTTTATTTTTTCCCGAAGGAAAAATTGTAATTCTCATTTATATAATGAAAATTACATGTTGTAGATGTTGAAAGGCATATAAAAAAGTATGCTAAAAAAACATTCGAGCATACCAGCCTTACCTGGTACCCATAATAGAAAGCTCACAAGAGAAATAAAACAAATTTATTCTTTCATGCCCCTTTTTTTCTCCACTTTCCACCAATCACTATAGTTGGGAGTGGAAGATACAATAGCCATTTGGTGTTCTTCTACATTTACAGATGTTTCTTTATCAGAGTCCGAACTTTTTGATCCATGGATTCTTTTAGTGCCACTTGCTTCTTTTTCCTAGGAGATCTTCACATTCTACTGTTGATGCACTGCAGATGTCGTTACGTTGGACGGAACCAATGAATCTACTCGCTCAATCCCACTCTTCTCAATGATTGCCTAGGAATTATTTTCAACATTGTTTATAGTATTTTCTAGTATTTCTTCTTCCTCTGCCTCGTCTTCTTGTGTACCTATGAACTACCATCTCTTTGGATTTGGGGCTCGTCTCTTTTTTCTTTTGGGACCTTTCTTTGCTCGAGGACACAAATTTTGAATATGTCCAGTTTGAAGACATATTCAACATCTAAATGTCGTATTTTCAAATTCTAGAGTTTGGGACCATTGCACATTATGATGAATCAAAATAATATGATAAGGTAAACCTTTACTAAGGTCTCCCTTTACCCAGATCCTAGAAAAATTGAATATTACTTTTGTAAGTCTATTCACGTTCACCCTTAGGAATTTCCCCAGAGAGTTTCCTATTCCTTCTAGCACTTTGTGATGAAAAAAATGCAGAGGAAGCTTATGTAACCTGACACTGACATTTTGGAAACCACCATGGTATTTGCATCAAAACCCAGAAACCATGGGATCATAAAAAGACTGGCACTGACCCAAAACCACGTCCATGTTTTTAAATGAAATCCATATCTTTTGTTATATCAAATTTCATAATAAAAAAGCCCCTAGAACAAGGTGAATTCCATAGTTTCTAGTCCAAGATGAATGTATCCATTGATGAAAATCCTCCATTTTAGGCCAAAAACCGTTAAATCTACATATTATTGCTATTGAATGGAATTCAAAGCAAAGCTCATTGACATCTAGTGGATTTATTGTCAATGTCGGCACCTAGTTCATCTGTTCCCCAAAAAAGGGACCTAGGATATTAGGGGGAGATATGGTTTTTTTTATGTGGATCGGGTATTCCCTTAACCTCATTCTGGAAAGAAACTGGAACTTTTGAAATAGATCGAGGACATCCTCCTAATAATTATATATTAAGGATAATAGTCAAATCATCCTTAATATGCAAATATGAGGAGGATGTCCTGGATCTTCGATAGTCTTGTACCTTGATGTCCTCTTACAGTGATTTCCTTTCGTAAATTAAGCTTTGGAGGTTTGTTGGAGTCCCCATCTGCTTTTGAATCTTCTGCTTGAGAGTTTGGACCCGATCTTGAACCCAAAGTCTCATAGAAACTGATTTCCCTTCCAAGAGTTTGACAAAAATCTGTATAAAAGCACCCACAAGTAGATTTGGGTTATGACCATCAAGAAATGGTCTCCGCACACACTTCTACTGCAAAACCCTCCTGTTGTTTTTCTCTAACCAAATATTTCAATGGAATAAACAACTATTATGACTTTTGGGGTAGTCAAACCCACGTCATCTATAATCCAGTTAATCCTTAAATTGCAAGATCCCCAAATCATAGCCCCTACTCCTTCATCTGCATCAATAAGCGAGGAATTTGTCTGTGACCCTACATTTTTCATACATAAGCGAACCATAAAATACATTGTTAGTCGTAGATCCATGCACATATAGTCACGACCTAGAATAATGATAACCAAAATTCCAACGTTCACCCATCTACCCAACCAGAAAAATTGTTTGGGGAGAGCATTTAGATCTGCAAAATGCAGTGCCCATTCCTCGTCCCTAATCCTTTTTGTAAAGATTGGGCTCCATACAAAGGTATAAATCCCTTTTACTCATCGTTTTTAGTGATATAAACTAAGAGGACCTCCTCCGGGTCCATCTTACTTTGTTATCTCAAATATAAAGGTTATATTTAAAATATATAAATAAAATAAAAAATAATAAAGTAGTTGGTGTGTATTTTATATTTTTTATTAATTAGATTTTATGCTTTAAAAATGTGAAATTGGAAATTCCCAAATTTAGTTTAATTATTCAAATATAAAAATTACAATTTTTTTCTCCAGGAAAAATTGTAATCTTTCATTATTTTTGAAAAATTACATATAGTAGATGCTTGGCATCATATGCATCATTGGCCCTTGGCCATCTCAGTGTGTATCAGTCAAAAATAGATCTCTATCTGTCCAAAAATGGTGTTTGTGTATCAATCATAAATCACCACACAGGGTGACAGCATAAGAGAGTCTAGTAAATAAAGTATCATCACTGTTATCTACAAAATGCATTCACCACGCAGGGCGATGTCCATAATATATAGTCTGAAAAAGAAATACATACTGAAATATGTACAATGTAAAAATTGTGCAAGTCCCAAAAATAAGATTAGGGTCTCTCAACCCTATGATATATCTTATCAATATATGGCCTATGATAGTATTGGTTATCATCAGTACCCCTCTGCTCCTGAATCATCCACTCGCCTCTGGGTAGTAGCGTGGCCTCCTTAGAACACCTGTCAACATTGTAGTTATGTTCCCTATAAATATGATGACAAGAGATGGAGTTAAAGTGTGCTTTGAATATGTTCACTTCATCCAAAATATTTCTGAGAGTGTGTGTGTGGCAGGAAGTGATGTTATTGAACCAATTTATGATGATTTTTGAGTCTCCATAAATTTTTAGATTGTTGCAGTCATGGCCAAGTGTAAAGTACAACAAATGGCGAAGAGTGATTAATTCTACAAAAAAAATTGTCCCTTCTCTGAGTCCCAAATTGACCTTGAAGTGATGTTGTTCAGATAGGAACAGTAGGAATCCTCCACCACACCCTTGGTTCTATGCAATACCGTCAAAATATGCCTAGGGTGTAGATTTGTCAATGGGGTCGGGTGCAAGTAATCTCCTAGGGCGAGGTCTAATGGGATCAAGTAGTTCATGGTAAGCTGAGATGATCGTAGCTGTAATATTCTGCCATCTAGCTACATCTTCATAAAAAATTATTCAGTTTCATGTTAGCCAAATATTCCAACATATGAGCAGAGGGAGACAGATCAACTTTGATCTGCGGTGCACACTAAAATATAAAAACTACAATTATATGAATAACATTATTATATTAAATTTTATATTGATGATGATGATTAACGCTCACTCTGGTTTATTAGAATTTGAGAAAGTAAGAGATTATTTGAAATTCTTTAACATTTTATTTCTATGCTTAAAAAATACTAAGAGAAACGTTATAAGATCATCATAGTTTTGCTTGTTGGAATATTCACTATGGTTTATTAGAATTTGAGAAGGTAAGAGATTATTTGAAATTCTTTAACATTTCATTTCTATGCTTAAAAAATACTAAGAGAAGTGTTCTAAGATCATCATAGTTTTGCTTGTTGGAATATTCAGCACCAGGGGAGGTGAATTATTTTTAACATTTTTAACTTCAAAAACTTGTAAATGGGCCCACAAATATAAAGAAAAGCATGTAAATACATAGAACATGGAGATTTTTACATGGAATACCAAAGCAATAGAAAACCATGGAATGCTTTTCTTAATATATATAAAGAGTGCATTCAAATTTATCAACACCAATTGAAAGGAAGCACCAACTCCCGAATTTATTAGCACCAAAGCTTGCACAAGAGTCAATATTAGTTAAAAAAAAGTCTACCCTCATGGCAATTTCTCCTCTATCCTTCACACAAGCACTCAGTTTCCCAAGCATGACCTTCTTACCAACAAAACTTCCCAGAAAAAATGATCCTTGAACTTGGCCTTTTTATCAATGGAACTCATCCTCAACAAATCCCAAACCAAGACTGAAACATGGAATATAATGCAACTAAACTCAACCCCTAAGCAATTAGAACTCGATTTCTAAAACTCTACCTCCTCAATACAATTCGACCTCCTTAATGGAGAACAATGTTATATATTCAAAGACAAACCTAAAACTTGCCTTCAAACACATAATGATTTGTCCCTTAAGGCATGCCTTAGTTTAGCCTTATTTGTACCAAAACTTCGGTCTTGAAATTCATCCTCAATAGGGACATGTAACTGCTCTTAGGATAGGCCTGAAACTTAGCCTTTTACACTAGAATTTGACACTCTACATAGATATGAAATTTGGCCTTCAAAGGGGACAAAATTTGGCCCTCAAGAACAGATCTGCAATCATCCTTCAAACCAGGACCAAAAAATTCAAAAAGTGTGCCAAAACTCCTTCCAAAATAAGCCAAAAAATCTTCAAAATGTGCCAAAAAATCCTTCCCTAGAAAGTCTCTCTAAATCAACTACTCTTCACTTCTGGTTCATGAGGTATGAACCTCAATACTCCTTTTCTTTGCTTGTTTGATCATATCCCAACTTTCCTGAGAAAATGACTTGAACTACTCCTTCTTGTACCTATTTATATTACATTCAGGGTCTAGACTGGGTTGACTTGCCCATTGGTTGGGCCGACTTGTCCACTAGATGGACTAGCTTGTGTAGCTTGAAAAATGTGTAGCGAATATTCAAAAAAACATTTTTCCTCTGCCATGAGGAGTTATAGGGAGTGCCATATACCATTTGGAAAGGTATCTGAATAAGCTTTCCAACCATATATGTTATGTTTTTGTTTGATCTAGCTAAATGGAGTAAAAATGCATGCAAAAAAAAGGTATCCAAATGGGGCATCACAAATCCAAAAACAATATTTTGAAATGTTTTATTTGAATATGTAACTTTATCTTTCATTTGGAAAACATTTGACATTAATGAAAACTGCTTTTAACAATCTTCCCCTTTGTCATTTATGGAAGCCATCATACTCCCCCTTTGATTATGCTCCCCCTCCATTCATGCTTCTTAGTCTTTCTTTCCCCCTTTGACATCAATGACAAAGGGTAACTCCCCCTAACATTGTCTTCCCCCTTGTCTTTATTTGCTAAAGAGTGTGCAAATCAATTTGGAGTAGAAATTACACCTAGTGTTTGTATGAGATACTCAAATGTATATCTGGGAAGTGGTTTGATCAATATGTCTACTGTTTGTTCTTTCATCCCAAGATATTGTAGTTTGGTATTAGTTTTTGTGACTTTCTCCCTTAGAAAGTCAAACTTGATAGGGATATGCTTGGCCTTGGAATGCATCACTGGATTATTAGAGATGTTTATTACACTAGTGTTGTCACAAAGTATAGGAATAGGCTCATCATATTTTATTTGTATGTCCTGCAAGGTTTCTTCATTTAGAGGACTTGAGTACAACATATTGTGGCTACAATATATTATACTTCTATTGTATGCAAGGATACTAGAGATTTTTTCTTGGTCAACCAGGATACTAAATAATCTCCCAAGTAGAATTATTCTCCACTTGTACCTCTTTTGTCATCTACACTTCTTACCCAATTTGCATTTTTGTAAGCTAACAATGTAAAGTTTTTTCCTTATTGTGGACGCCACAACCTAGAGTCCCTTGTTCCTTTGAGTTACCTAAAGATCCTTTTCACTACTACAACATGGATTTCCTTTGGTGTTGCTTGAAATCTTGGAACCTGTTCAACTTCTTGCATTACATTTAGTCTGGAGGTTGTCACATAGAGTAGGCTACCAACCATTGATTTATAGATTCTTTGATCCAATTCCTTGGGTTCATCTTGTTTTCTCTACTTGCATCCAGTAATCATAAGAGGCTCACAAGTTTTCATTTTTCCATTTTCAACTTCTTCAACATTTCTTTGATGTACTTTGTTTGAGAGATGAAAATGCCTCCATCTAGGTGAGATATCTAGATTCCAAAAAAGAAATTTAACTCCCAAAGAAAAGTCATTTCAAATTCATTTTGCATATATTTTTCAAAGTTCTAACTTAATCTATCATCGTCACTTCCAAACATGATGTCATCAACATATACTTCAATGATGATCATATTGTCTTGATCCTCCTTTATGTAGAGATTTTTGTCTACATTCACCTTTCTGAATCCTTATTGTTGAAATACATATCCAATCTTGAGTACCAACCTCTAGGGTCTTACTTAATTCCATACAAAGATTTTTTCAATTTAAAAACATATTCTTCATCTTTTGATAATATGAATCCTTATGATTGTTCTATGTAGACTTCTTCTTTTAGCTCCCCACTAAGAAAGGTTGATTTTACATCCATCTTATACACTTTTATTCTTTTTGAGCATGTGTAGGCCAAGAGCATTCTAATTACTTCCATTCTTTCTAGTAGAGATATTTTTTTCAAAGTATATCCCTTCAACTTGGGCATATATTTTCACACTAGCCTTACTTTGTTTCTAGTCACTTTTCCATCTCCATTTAGTTTGTTTTTGAAGACCCGTTTTTTTCCAATCACAATTTTTTTCTTGGGCCTTATAAAAAGTTCCCATGTCTCATTCTTCTCAATTTTATTTAATTCTTCTTCCATAGCCTTGATTCAATGTTCATCATTTCTATCTTCCTCAAATTTACTTGGTTCAGTTGTGGACAATATTGATAGATTCCCTTACTTTGGTGTTTATGCTTTTTTTCTTCTTCTGGTTTCTTCTTCTACACTCTGCTCCCCAATTATTTATTTTGGTGGATGATTCATATGATACCAACATTTAGGTGTCCTGGAAGGTGTTTGAAAATCTTGTTGATTATATGCTTCTTCTTGTTCTTCCTCTAGCTATTTTTGTTCTTAGTGTTCCTATTATTTTTCTTCTTCCTATGTCTTTGGTTATTCCTCTTCCTTTTCTTCAAAGATGTGTGGACTTTTTCCTTCTTAGTCTTCAACAATTTTGTTTCATCAATTTTTACATTGATGCTTCATACTATCCTATTGAATCTAAGATTGTAGCACTTGTATGCTTTTATTCTACATGAGTATTGAAAAAGTATGGTTTCATTTGTCCAAGAGTCAAAATTTCCTAACTTCATCCCATCCCTCTTTATGTAACATTTTCTTCCAAATATTCTAAAATGCTTAACACTAGTTGGTTTCCTTCCACAATTCCTAGGTAGTTTTTTCATTGTTTCTTCTGAGAAATCCTCTATTTAAAATGTAATTGCATGTAATGCTTGTACCCAAAAGATATTACTTAGCTTGGATTCGTGCAACAAAGTTCTAGCTATCTCTTCCACAATTATATTCTTTCTTTCAACCACTCCATTTTGCTAAGTATTTATAGTTATTGAGAAGTTCCTTATTATTCCATGTTCTTCACATTAGTCATTGAATTCATTTGAAGTAAATTTATCCTCCGTTATCCAATATCAAGCAATTGATTTTCAAATCGGTTTCATTTTCAACAAGTTCCTTGAATATCCTGAAATTTTCAAAAGCTCCTTACTTCTTTTTAAGAAAACAAACCCAGGTCATCCTTGTGCAGTCATAACCAAGAAACATGAAGTATTGTTCGCCATATAGTCCTTTTGTTCTTGTTGGCCCACATAAATTAGTATGTACAAGTTACAATGGTTTTATTGTCGAATGTTCCATATATTTGAACTCAACTCTTGTTTTTTCCCATGCTGACAATACTTGCAAAAATTATTTGAAGGATTTACAGTTACAGGGATAACCCTTACAGGGATGTTGTAAGGGTTATCCCTGTAGGTCTTCTATCTAATAATTACTTATAATGATATTAATTTTAGATTCTTCCATATTCACATTAATCATTAAGAAATTACATATAATATCTTCAACAATAGACATTAGGATCATAAAGAGACAACCAAATCAAGAACACAAGCATTTACCCAAGGAAAACCCACACGAGGGAAAAACCCAACAACTTTTTACTTAGAGAAATTATTAGTTCAACAAGAGACACACCTAGATCATTTATTCAACCACAAGGAAAAACTGACTAGCAAAAAGACTTGTTTAAACTTGGTCCAAATCCTTCCCAGTCAATTCATAAGATTTCCCACTAAAAACTCTAGTCTTGCACTTTCCTCAGAGATTCGGTCCTACACTTTCCTCATAAATTTGGTCCTGCACCATGCCATAAATTCGTCTTCAAATTTTTCGTTGTATATGCCTTAGATTCCATCCTCTTCTTGTTTCATACTTGACCTCAGATTCATCCTTGAGATGGTTCGAACTCTGCCTTAGTAGTAATCCAAAATTATTTCTTGGGAAGGAGGTCAAATGCCTCATATATATAGTAGAGTGGCTGGCTGAATGGGTTCCCTTATGACTAGGCCAACTTGACTAGGAGGAGGGCCAACTTGGCTTCTTGGAGCCAAAAATTCAAATATTAAAGTTCAAAATTTCACTTTTCGAAAAGGACATGAATAATTCCTTATAATTTTTCTTTTGACAATAACATGAATAACATGCTTTATATTTATCATTACAAATACATCAAGAGGTAAAACATTGATTATGAAGACATACCATAGCTACAATATTCAACACTCCCTATTAGCTAGGGAGGTATTCATAATGACTATCTAGATGTTCTCATGTCGACAAATTTCTCTAAGAAAAGGTTATGAAAATTCATTAGAATTAGCATCATCTGATTACTATAATCTAGTCAACAACTTTAACTCATGGTAAACCAATAACATCATCATTTTTGAATATACCATAATTTGGTCAACAACTGTGACACATTGTAAATCATTAGCATCAACAAGTTACCATAATTCTGATTGGTACCTTAAACATATGGTGTTTTTGTAGAAATGGGGTACCAAAAGACACCTTCTTAGCAATTGGTTGTTCCTTGCAAAGAAATATAGGCAATTTGGTTGTTGTCAGTGGACAAGCATTAAGAAACAAAGCATTGCAAATGGTGAGAACAATGCATATACAAACATAAACTAAAACCAAGAGGTAAACACACAAATAATGCTTAATGAAGAAAAAAAGTCAACAAAATGATGGAAAATAGCTCCATTTATTGACTGATGGTGGTAGAGGATGAATACAATAGATGAATACTAAACACTTGAAGATAATTATTTGAGTTATGGTGCTAAAATATTCTCAACAAGGAGGTTCCTTTTCTTAATCTCTTTGCATGCTTCTCCTCTCTATCAAAGAAGTATAAAGGCTCTCTCAATGGTGAAATCCTCTCATCACTAGAATGATGGATTTCCAAGAAGAAATTCTGCCAACACAATAATACTCTACTTCTTCTGCTTCGACAACGAAATGAAGGACTTCTCTGATAGAAATTTTGCCAGCATACCATTGTCTTCTCTTTGATTCTCCAATGGTCTGTTTATATAGAATTTTTTGAATCCATCTTCCCTCTCTTGGTTCTTGAATGAAAGTGACTTATGAGTAGGACAAGAGGATTCATTTTAGGGCTTCATATCTTTAGGGAGACTCGAATTCAATTGTCCTTGACTAGAACATGTTAGGGAATAATCTTTGATGTGTGAGAAGTGGTCCCAAATTTGTTCAGTCGACCTTTTCTTCAACCGCGCGAATTTCGAAGGAAATTTCGCGTAGTTGTAAATTATTTATGAGGATAAATCATGCAGTCCAAATTTATATATAAAACATTAAGAAATGTTAAATTTCTTGAACTTCATAATGCCTCCAACTAGAAAATCTTCACTTGTACATTCTACTAGTCAACTTTGGGCATCTTTTAGATTGTACAAATATGTCTATGATTTTCTGGTGTTAACAGTTACTCCTAATGCATGGTACATAATTAGCATCAAGTAGTCACCAAGATTTTGGTCGGTGCCTCTTACCCATGGTATACTGGCTAGTCTTAGTTCACCATCATCCTAGACAATCTCTTTGATTTGTGGTGAGACCCTAGGGACATAGTCATTCCATTTGAGTAATCTAGTTCCAAATCCAAAGGCCTCACTCTAGGCCATGATGCTAAATGGTCTCACTCAATATATCTAGAGAGTGATGTAAGCCTGATGTTGAAAGGAACCCACTCAATTGAGTGATCTTAGGATTTTTATGACAATTCTTCCTAATCTGGTTAATATCCTTAACACATGAAGAATGATTGTCCTTTGCTAGATCATTCTCCCTATTCTAGTCAACATAGTTGACATAGGAAGAATGTTTGTCCCTAATGTTATCACTCTAGACCATTTTCCCTAATCCTGGTAAACTCAGCCCATGGAGAATAAATATCTTTGATGTTGCAATTTCATCACTCCCTCTTATTGAGAGATACATTCTCAATCACTCCAAGCTTCTCCATAGACTTCATCCTAGGGAAAAGGCCTTGCCAACAATATACTTGATTGTAGAATAGTACTAAAGCCACACTACTTCCTTCTGCACTATGTCTTGGTACTAGATTGTATTATGCTTTGACCGTCCATCATGGTTGCCACCTACACTTGCTCAAGGAAATCTTGCAAGAAGCCTCTGAAGCCATAATTCTTCTCAACTTTCCAATCTAGCTA
Source organism: Pinus taeda (assembly GCA_000404065.3). Lineage (NCBI taxonomy): Eukaryota > Viridiplantae > Streptophyta > Pinopsida > Pinales > Pinaceae > Pinus > Pinus taeda. The sequence goes on from APFE031377603.1 coordinate 203,403, forward strand.
CAATATTCTCAAACTCTACAACACTGAGTGTGACAGATGACTTCTTCCTATTCATCCAAAAAATCATAACAAAGCCCAAAATTCAGCAATATTCTAATGAAATCTTTCTTTATTCCACATTCTCTAAATATGTGAATTCTTGTAGCTATACTTCACTATTTGAGAAATATCTCAAACCATAATTGACTATGCCATGAAAAAATGTACCATGTTGGTGCTATAACACATGTTGAGCAACATGCCTTGGCTCGACCATAAATTGATTTGCTTCCTTCATTAGATTCGTCACCATAATTATTTTCCTACCACCCTGACTTGGTGGTCCATCTATGACTAAAACATATCCTGTTGTGGTAATTTTGGTTACTCCATTATCTTGATAAACCATCTTCTCTAACTTAGAGGTCAACTTCCTCTAATGCTAAAACATGGCTCCCTGACTATTCCCTCTATTACATAAGTAGGTCTTTCTACCACAATTGCTCCCTCTGACACATGATTCATTATGCTTCTATTAGAGAAACATCATATAGGATCAACCTTTATCCATAAACCAAAAAATTCCAAGCTCAACGTGTCTTCTTGTGATCGTACAAAACCTTATTCAATCATGAGACTTCTTCTCCTGTACCTCAAAGCCCTAAGGTAGCTATATGTACACTTCTTCTTCCTTAATTAATTCATTAAAAAAAGTGATCTTTGCACCCAGTTGGTGCAATGATAAAGGTTCTAATAGAAGTGTGTCTGACAATTGGAGAAAACATGTTTTCATGTTCCTCTCCCTCTTTCTAGGAGAACCTTATATTCTTAATTCTCATTTTGTACTTTTCTATGCTGCCATCTTCAACACACTAGATCTTGTAGATCCAATTGGAAGTCACTATTGACTTCTCTTTGGAAAGTTATAATTCAAAATGTTTGGTTTTCCTGCTCCCTCTGAGCTTAGATCTCATCTAGTACAATATCTCTCAACGTAAATCATGGATTCTGGGAAAGTCCTTTGGGCATGATAGTTGCTTTGTTCTTCCACTATTTCCATCTACTACCAGAGCCTTGGTAGCCTTTAACATGTGTCTATAATCCTCACTGGAGGTCATGGAATAAAATTTATGACTAAGCAAAGGATACAAAGATAAGATATTAACTAATAGAAAAACATAAACAAAACTAATAATTAGAGAAGAGAGATATAAAATACTTATCTTTTTAGGATTTTATGAAAATGTTAACTCCCTCTTGCTCTTAGCCTTCTTTCATCCATATTGTGAATTTATTATCCTTGTCCTCATCATCAACAGGATGTCATTCTTCCTTGCATAGGTTAGGGATACTTCTTTCAGTGGAAACATTAATATAGATTTAGTTCTAGGTTTTTGTGCATAAACTTTAAGGCTTTCTTATCCAATCCTTTTTAGCTAGCTAGGGTTTTCAAACCATATATTTCCACTTTTCATATCCAAATGAAAAAACCCTAAAATCGATATGATATTTACATATGAGATAAACTTTAGCATTATCATCAATCAATCAAGGATGGTTCATCCAATGATTATCCTTAATCTCTCCAAACCAAGTAACTCAAATTCCTCGAAATCATTGTAGCAGGGTCAATATTTTACCCTTAGAGACTTGGTCTTCATTTTAATGTGCAAAAACTAGACTTCATCATTCTAGGATGAGCATTACATATATCTCAACACCCAATTACTCCTAGCATTATATGCAAGATTTTTCCACGACATCAATACTTTATAACCTCAAATCCTTGCAACAAAACATTTAATCCAATATGTCTTTAATCATTTATATCCTTGGTCTCCTATGATACAACAATACTATATCTGTAAACGAATTAAAATTATTACGAGAGACTTAGTTTCAAAACTTATAGATGGACTAGACCTATTTTTCACTATAAGCTTCTTATCAGAGTGTGATTTCTTAGTGATCCTTTTTCCTTCTTGCCTTGATGTGCAAGGAATGGATTCCAAGACTGAGTGTCCATATAAAATATTTACACCATAGGTCATACCTTAGCATCATCATAATGTATCTTTTAGGGCTGCAATATTCATGATAACAAATGGCATTAATACTTTACAATCTTGTAGCTTCAACTTCCTTCTTCTAAACATCGTCTGAAACATAATGCAACATCTTCAAGGAGGAACAAGATCATTCAATGTTTAGGAATAACAATATCTTACCCAGATTTTTCATTTAAAATATCAATAATATTTTCATATAATTGAAGATGATGAGTGAGTCTTATTCTGGGTGAAGAGATTCCTTCAATCATCATAATTTTCCTTCAAGGTTTCTTACAATCCTATGACTAGTTCAATCTTTCAATCTTCAAGGTATGCAAGAATTTAGCCTTAAATTATTGAACTAGAGATCAGTAGATCAAAATAAATATTTGATATGTCTTTATATAGGCCTATACTTGGTCTTGATTGATAGATATGTTGGTAGAAATAGTATTTAAGAATGTTTCCAAACGTACTTGATCTCAAACAAAATCACTATTAGCAATTTAAGTGATGACACATACCTTTTACTTTGCAAACTTATAGCTTTGTTGGTCTGTTTGTAGAGTTGTATGTTCAAGCTTCATACTCATCATAGAACACCACTGTAATGTGATTTTCATGGAGACATAGTCATGTTTTCTTAGATCTTCAACACTTTAACTTTTCCACTTAAAGCATCAGTCCCTGTTCTCAAACTTTTCATCAGTCCAATCTCGTGTTTTGAGAACAATGCCTTCCACAATTCAAAGATTAAAAGGTAGATCCCATGCACAAGCAAATGAAATTGTTGTCTTATCTTTAGAAAAATATGTTTTTGAAAACTTCTTTGGTTTGCTTCCTTCAAGGTGACATTGCTCAACTCCTCAAGAAATCAATGTACCAACAATTTATTCTTCTTTAAGAGCTCGCATAACATACATGTAATCATTTTCACATTTGAGGCTTATCAGATACTATGTATGATAGATTGAGGCCTTTTGACCTTCCTAATGTTTGTGTTCCTTAGTCACTAAGCCTTAGATTTCTACCAAAACACATTATATTTTGAATTTATATCGAAGGAAGAATCAAGGCAATTTAATTTTGCATGGATATCCATCATGACAGACTTGAGAAATTGTGCTTACTACTACAATAACATATATTGTTTCTTATTATTTCCTTTGAGCTTGTAATAATTCTTCAGTTTATTTCTTGAGATGGTTCTTATATTTACAAAAAAAAAAATCTTTGTCTAATGTTCCTTTCTAACCCTGGTCTGATGAAACAAATAACTCTTTTAATGATCCATAATATTATTGTTCATTGTAATAGTCTATTCCAACTCAAATATTATTCAGCCTATTGCATTAAACCCTAAGGTCTTCTCAAAAGTCTATGAGATCTTCACATCATTCAACTAAGGTTTTATGATGTAATTTCATTGATCCTCAACCCTTTTCAACCCTTTTTCACAAGATCAACATTCTTCTTCTATACATAAAATAGACAAAAAAAGAGTTTTTTGCTCCCTTTTATTTCCTGGACAAACCCTTTTGTTAAGGCATGTGTTACACAATACTTTGGTGGTATCTCGTTCTAAACTCAGATTTATCTTACACCTTCAAGGCACTCTTCAACCATAGCTTTGATACCATGTTGATTTTTCATAGGTATTCTATCTGATAATTACTTCTACTGATATCCACTTTAGATTATTTCATATTCACATTAATCACTAAGAAATTGCATAGAAAATATTCAACAATAGACATTAGGATCATAAATATACAACAAAATAAAGCAAAAAATTATCTCAGGAAAACCCACATGGGAGAAAAACCCAAAATCCTTTTCCTTAAAGAAATTTTTCAATTTTACAAGAGACACACCTAGATTATCTTGTTCAACAACAAGATCAAACTGACCAACAAAGAGGCTATTCAAACCTGGTCCAACTCCCTTCTAGTTAGGAGATAATCCAGTCCACTCAAAAATTTGGTCATGCACTTTACTAAGAGATTCGGTCCTGCAATTTCCTCATAATTTGTTCCTACATCATGCCATAAATTCGTCCTCAAATTTATCCTTGTATAAGTCTCATATTTCATCCTCTTCTTGTCTCATATTCGGCCCCAAATTCATCCTTGAGATGATCTGAAGTATGCCTCAAAAGTGATCCAAAATTATTTCTTGGGAAGGAGGTTGAATTACTCATATATATAGTAGACTTTCTGGTCGAATGGGTGCATTTAGAATAAGCCGACTTGACTAGAAGGCAGGTTGACTTGGCGTTTTGGAACCAAAAATTCAAATATTAAAAAAAATCAAAATTTCTATTTTTGAAAAGGACATGAAGAACATGCCTTATAATTTTTATTTTAACAATAACATGAATAACATGTGTTATGAAACCAACTTCAAGAAATATAGAAAAGATAGATTAACGCCTTAGAATTCAGCCTCTTCGAGGGGGAAACCTCCTTTACATTACATAAATGAACAATTCTTGGATGATTCAAATGATAAAACCTCCTTTCTATATATAGGAGTTTAAGGAGTCACAATATAACCAAGCTGACCTAACAATAATAATATAAAGGCACAAAAATAACAATAGAGGGATTCTATGGGGCACAATAATAACAATATGGGGACAACAGGGGCGCAACAATATTAATAAGGGATATAACTACAATAGTAATGGGGTAATCACTAGTATTATAGGGACCTAACATGCCCCTCTCCTTCAAAAAGTGTTGTCCTCAATGCTTCAGTAGTTCTGGATGCTTCTGTATAAAATTCTCATCCTCCCAT
>APFE031377614.1:1329-67333 GCA_000404065.3 Pinus taeda
CCCCCCCCCCCCACTCCTCTCATCCATGTCACCTGTGACCACCCAATTGTCTTCTGCCACATGTTCCCCTGTGACGTCATCTGACGTCAAACGACCGTTACCCCCCTCTGCCTATAAAAAAACTTCCCGCTTCAGAATTTTTGATTTTTTTTTTGTTTTCTTGTGCAACTCCTCTCGCCATTCAATTGCTCTGCAATTCCGTTCATTCACCACGTTGGTCCAAAACTCCCCTCCAACGTTGTTTTCATCTATCACCTAGTCAATTAGGTAACTTGTCAGTCTCCCCCATTTGTAACTTGTTTTGATACTTGTTTAAAATGAATAAAGTAGCCCCCATGACCCCTAAAACCCGGGAAGTCAAACCCTCCTCCAATGTCGAACCACTAATGGACACGAAGGCACAAATTATGGACCCTCCTTGTGATTATCATATGCCAGACCTTTAGTTCGACTTGTATGGCCACCATGTCAGAGGAGAAGACCCGTTCCGAGTAGTTGACTCAGGTTTATACTATCAAATCGCTCCCTTTTTATTTTATTTCCCTGAGTTTATCTCTTAGTTAACTGTTGCATACATTGAAGAAAAGAATTGTTTTATCTCTTCCACTAGAGTCAAAATCCTAGAGGTGACCCCATAACTGATCCAAAAAGATTTAATTTACCTAAGCTCCCATGAACCCCAAAAATTCATAGAAACCACTATGGTCTACAATTATACTACTCTCCCAGCTGCTTAGCAACAATCCTTTCTACAAATGGCCCTGGCCCTGGGCTTGCAGTTCATGCCCATTACTGATAGTTTCCCAATAACTATTTTTACAAAGTCTATGCAGCCTATTATGTCTATAATTTCTCATCGTTTTGGGGATGATAATTCCAATATGGCCAATAAATTCTCCCTAGGATTTCCGAAGGAGATGATGCAACCAAACCACCTATTTCACATACCTTCTTACTTGTCCGAGTCCATAAAATTCCAATTGCACCATATTTTCTACCACCTCCTACTTCAGATATTATTATCTACTATTTTATTTGTTTGTGTACACCCATGTAGATAAGTTTGAGTGCCTGGGCCTAAGTCTAATGGCTCAAAACAAGCTGAGGAAATCTATTTTTGACTGGGATGTTGTTGTTAGGAGTAGACCACTTATTGATGGCTATTCCCAATTATGTCCATTGCCTATAAAATTATTTACAATGTTTCCCCTCCAAGGATCCTCCCTCAGCAAAAAAGAATCCTTCAACTCAGCAAGGTTACCATGGTGGGAGACTGGTATCTGTTTGAAGATTACACAGAGATTAGGGTTTATGGGTGTGAGTTTCCTCCATACTACTTGCCTATGTTCATGCCAATTAGGATATTCACCTTGGAATTCATTAGACAAAGTCTAAGTGTGGACCAAGTCCACTTTTGATTAAAATCCACTTACCATAGCACATATGTGGACATCATAAGGCGACACACACGTTGCAGACTATGTCAGGGAACACACAAGTACATGTGGAATTAGGAGAATTCAACACAATGAGTGCTTAAAAGGAAAAATTGGTGAATGTTTACGCACTACAAAAGTGAGGAAATGTGACCATACAAGCCATAAGGAAATGGTGCATATGACCAAAGAATAATCACTTGGGTCCATCAGAAATCTAAGAGGCCCTGATGGATTCACGCCAAACAAGTGGGTCGATGATCCAGGTGGATGTTGGTGGCCACCTACCTATCCCACGTGGACCCCCACAATTGTCTCTTTCAGTTTTTCAGTTTCCTTAATTGTAGCACAATTTACCATTTTTAGCAGTTTTTCGGGTCCTAAACTTTTGGAGCCATTTTGAGGCCCTAAATGACATTTTTTGGGAAAAGCAAGAGCAACATGACTCATACACCATCTTTCCAAAGTTATAGTCCTCAGATAGAGCTTTCTAACAAGCTATTGTGTGTGTCAAACAAACATTGTATGCCAAAGTTACGACCTCGAGAAGTTGATGTACCAATTTACCCAAACGGGGCCCACAGTTTGGCGCTTCATCTCCTAGGGTTAGGTTGTTGGATGTTTAGGGTTTTTTATTGTTTCTCAACAATAAATAGGCCTTCGAGCCTCATTGTAAGACAATTCAGAGGCATGTAGCCACCACATCTCTTCTCAGAGATAAGCTACTATCACCCTAGCTGGTTTATTTCCATCTCTGTTTGTAAGCATATTTCAGTATTTTACATTAATAAAATGAAGCATTATTTCCACTACATCTCCGTGTTTATGGGGATCTCTGTAATTTGTTGCGTTCCTATTTAAATCCGGATCAGTGGTATTAGAGTGGTCTATTTTTTCTCTATTTTTCTTTGCATGTCCCCAACGAGGTCAGGATAGAAGGAGTTAGGGCTTGAACTGGTCGAACCTTTGCAAAACCAGCTTCACAAATCTCAACGGCCTCCCATGACGGATGAAAAGAAAGATGAGGGGGCAGGAGATCCTATCAAAATCTTGCTCGAAGAAGCCCTCGAGTGACAAAGGAACACGGTGATGGACAACTCTGTGCAGATCCTTCAGCGGCTACCCAGAGGCGACACATCGGCTTCTGACAACTACTTTGGAAACGCCACACCGTTTAAGGTACAAGTTAATTTTGAAATCCCCATATTCGAGGGTCAGATAGACGTAGATGGTTAAATCTGCTAGAGGGTTATTTTTTTGTTCATGATTTTTCCAGTCGGAAAAAGATTATTTTCACTCTTCTTAAAGCATCCCCCCATGTCAAGGATTGGTGGGAAACCTACTGCGAGCAAAAGGATGAAAGTACGGGCTCACTATTTCAGCCGCACCCAATTGGAATTCCTTCCGGGATTCCATCAAGGAGTAGTACTACCTTGTCAAGAGCTATGGGGAAAAATACATAAAGTGGACCACGCTGTGGCGGGGAAGGGACCAACATATGATGAAGTTCACAAACATTTTCTCATACCCTTCGCACATAGTTGGGTATCAAGGATTTTGAGATACATTTGGTACTCAATTACCACAGATGCCTACATAGGTACATCCAGGAAGAGATGGAGTTCCTAAACATCTCCTCACTCGGCACAACGTACCGATATGCTGTCAAAATCGAGCATAAGTTTAAAGAAAAGAAGGGAGAATTTGGATCTCCAAATCTGAAGACCAAAGGACAAAGCCAAGGTGGGGTGGCCCAAGACAACCCATTGAAGTCGCAAGAAAAGAAAAACACCACGAAGTCGAAGAAGGACACAGGAAAGTGGTGTGATTTCCACAAGAGCCCCACTCACAACACAAGTGAGTGCCGGACCAAGCAGTCGCTGGTGGCCGAGTTGAAGGCTTCAGAATCAGATGCATGTTCTAATCCTGAGTCAGAACCTGACAAGGGGAATGTTAAAGGGAAGCAAATCATTGATGTGGAGCCCATTGCCATTGTTGCCATCGCTAAGGTCCAGAAGAATAAGCCTGAAGATCCAGAAGAGGGGGAGTGTCTTTTCCACTCACAGATGTGGGTGAAGGGTTTGCCGCTGCAATTCATTGTTGACAGTGGCAGCCAAAAGAACCTCATTTCAGTAAAGGTCATGAAGTGGTTGGGCGTACTGACTACACCATACCCATAGCTGTATAGTATCGGGTGGCTTCACGAAGGAAGAGATCTCTGAGCTCGCCAGTAGTGCTGCCTTCCCTACATCATCAAACCCTTCACAAACGAGGTATTGTGTGATGTTGCACCTCTGGATGTTTGTGATGTATTATTAGGTCAGCCATACTTGTGGAGGCGACATGCTGTGTATGAATCAAGGCCTCATACTGTCATTATTTCTTTGTGTGATTCATTATACAAGATACCAGAGGTAGCCCCACCTACCGCCACCTCTTTGATCTCTGCTAAGAAATGTAGCAAGATCGTCTCCCAGACTTGGAAATTCATTTTCTGTCTGGTTCACTCCCAAAGTAAGGGGAAGATCGTAGCCACATCCATGACCCCCGCGAAGGGTTCCTCCAAGTAGCAGCAATAATAGAGGGATACAGTCATGAAAGAACACAGGAACATCTTCTCCCCACCCATAGGGGTACTGCTGCACTGTCAGGTCAATCATTCATTTGATTTGACTCCTAGAGCACCTCTACCCAACAGGGCGATATATCACTGCTCCATTCTGAAAAGCGACAAGTACAATAAGCGACGTGATCAACATCGGGCACTACACAAGTTTACACACAACATCCCCCCATTATTTCACTTGCACCGAGTGTTTTATGTGGACCGCCCTCTACCATGCTTCCCACCATTACTGGACACATCAGAGATTGCAGAACAACTCACCAGGGACCAAGTTCAATAGATGGAGGAACTCAACACAATGGGGAAGATTGCTTTTTAAGGAGGGAGGAATGATCTAGGTGGATGTTGGTGGCCACCCGCCTATCCCACTTGGACCCCCACAACTCTCTTTCAGTTTCCTTAATTGTAGCACAATTTACTATTTTTAGCAGTTTTTTGGGTCCTGATCTTTTGGAGCAGTTTTGAGGCCCTAAACGATGTTTTTTGTGAAAATCAGGAGCAACATGGGTTAAACACCAATGTTTCTCTTCTCGAAGTTATAGTCCTCGGATAGATATTTCTAATGAGCTATTGTGCACGTCAAGCAGAGATCGTATGTCAAAGTTATGACCCTAGGAAGTTGATGTACCAATTTACCCAAATGGGGCCCACAGTTTGGTGCTTCATCTCCTAGGGTTATTTTTTTGGATGTTTAGAGTTTTACATTGTTTCTCAACAATAAATAGGCCTTCGAGCCTCATTGTAAGATAGTTCAGAGGCATGTAGCCACCACATCTCTTCTCAAAGATAAGCTACCATCGCCTTACCTGGTTTATTTCCATTTCTTTTTGTAAGCATATTTCAGTATTTTACATTAATGAAATGAAGCATTATTTCCACTACATCTCTGTGTTTATGGTTATCTATGTAATTTTTTGTGTTCCTATTTAAATCCGGAGCAGTCAATGGGATTGCATCCCCAAGTGGCATCTAAAAAAGCCATGCATTTTTCCAACCACCAAATTGTAAAATATATGTCAAGAATGTTACAACAACACATGCATACTTTTGATCTAGTTAATAGGTTGTTCGGTTGATTAAACTATCCATGGTTGTAGAGGTACTTTCTAAGAGGTTTCAAGTGCCATAATGACCGACAGACAGAGGAGATGTTAATGTGGATGTGCTTTCCTATTTATATAGGTACTAATGTTTTTGAAGATGAAGATAGTGGTGCATCTAGTGAGGTTATTGTTGTTTTGATCCTTGGAGGTGTAAATATTAAGTGGTATGTCCCTAATGGATTGGTTGTTCAACACACAAGTTTGTGTCCCTTTTAGAATGTTCATGGCTTTCATCTTCCAATTATAAATGATAGAATAGTTGAACCAGAGCTATATGTTTCTAGCATGTTGGCCCTCTTCAACACAATGAATATGGATGAAAATTATATATGGAGCTCCACACACTTTAGTGGTAAGGCCTATGATGACATGTTTCTTGCAAAGTTGGGGACTATGTATGTAGACTCTAGAGAATGTGGGTTTTCAATGCTTGTATTTAACATGGAACTCTTGGTAAATGAAAAATCCTTTACATGGAAGTAACCTTTCACTTTGATATCTAATATTGCATACGCATAAATTACAAGAAAAAATTTCCTATAATGAAACCAAACAACATACTTGGCCTCTCTTTGGATTTTTATTGGTAAATTCACAATCCTAATGGGATGAATTCCCTAAGAACATTAGCCTGAAAATTGGTTGTCCAAAGGCATGGTAAAATATCTGTGGTGATTGTATGTCCAGGTCCAAGAGAATAATGACGTTGACGAGATATAAACAAATGTTGCTTTGGGATGGTGAGTTGCTTTGGGTTCATAACGATCCTGGAAATTGAACTTCAACAGTTGCAGCTCCACATTGTGCCTTGAATTGGTTCGCACCTCCAAATTGTGATTTTATTAGTTCACACTTACAAATTTTTCTTTGAACTAGGTCACACCTCCAAATGCGACTTGAACACTTGCATCATCACTTCTTGGAACACAAATTGCATATGCAACATTCAACTTCGTCATAGGAGAATGCGATCTACACTAACTAGACCATTGCATTAATGCTCCAGGTTGCAAATCACAACTAGAAGCCTTAGAAATGCACTAGCAAGGTGCAACCTGCACTACAAATTTTTCTTTGAACTAGGCCACACCTCCAAATGCGAATTGAACACTTGCATCATCACTCCTTGGAACACAAATTGCATATGCAACATTCAACTTCGTCATAAGAGAATGCGATCTACACTGACTAGACCATTGCATTAATGCTCCAGGTTGCAAATCACAACTGGAAGCCTTAGAAATGCACTAGCAAAGTGCAACCTGCACTACATTACGATTACGTGACTTTCCTTGCTTATAAAAACCGTGAACTGCGACAAAGAGGCATAATGCAACCATATTTAGTTTGCAAGTTGCATTTACAAGTCACTCCAGTTGACAATTTTCTTCCCAATATGTGACTTGCATTATGACTCCAAAATGCAACCTCCTATACTCTTTGAAGTAGCGACCTGCCCATCTCCCAGTCACATTTCCATCTCCCAGTTGTGGTGTCTCATTATGGAAGGAGATTCAAAGTCATCACACATCATTCTAGGCAAGGCAATTAAGTTTTTCTCATACGTTAAATATCATGAAGAAATATTCAAGGGAGATGTGGAGGAAGGCAAAGTTCATAATATCTCCTCCATATATATGTTGCATCCTTTTCTAGTCTAACATAACATACCTTAACTTTTTCTATTTGGTACCTCAATAGGGGATTTTATGGTGTCACATTGAAACTGGTAAATGTATGAAAGGATACCTTATCGAAGCCCTCACAAGTGGTGAACATGACTATTGTGAATGAGAGAAAGTTGATATTTCCAATCATAGAAGTGTGAATTGGGGAACTAAAGAGATATGTCCAAAAGTAGGAGACCCATTCCATTCATCACTAGGAAAACTTAAGGTCAAGTTTCCCTTCTATTTTTCATTGGGTGATTACTAGAGTGATGTCGGTCTTTAGGTCTCAAATCGAATTTCAATCCACCTTTTCAATTAACCCTAGTCACATATCACAATATTGGCATCCATATTAAGATTCAACTAATGATCAAGCTTGTTATCTGTGTTGATAAATCTAGGGAAGTTAGATTAGGGTGATTTATCTTAGTTTGATAACTGCTTGTGATGTTCTTTTACTTAACTTAATGTACTTGTAATTAGCTTCTTCTGTCACTTGACTATTATTGTGTTCTTATCATCAAACAACTACCAAACTATGAATATCAATGAGACAAGAAGACACAAAATATAGGTTGCTAACTAGGGCCAAAACCTCTCCTCCTGAGAGAAAAACCCACTAGAATTCTTCTCTTCTTATAGAATCTTCAAATGATGAGTTCCAAGATCTAAGACCCAAGATAAAGGCCCCTCCAATACCAAGTCAACCTCTCCTTTGATCAACTTGTCCTTCACAAAGTTAATGTAATGTCCCAAATGAGAAAAATTTGGAACATACTCTTCAAATAAAACTATCATGCATTTAAAAAAAGATTTCCATGTAAAACCCAAATAGATAAAAAGAATGAACCCGTAAATTTCATACAAAATCTCATTAAAAGATCACAACATGTGGAACCATGAGAAATGTAGCAACAAAAATCCAGCTTTATTATATAGAAATAGATGCCAATACAATAGTTGGGAATAGCCCTCCAAGATATGTAATAATGCTAATGCCGACCTCCAAACTAAAACAGGGAATCAATCACTACCCCTGTGGATTTTGAATGAATCCACTAAGGGGAGATGAATGCTCACTCAATCTCACTATATCACTTGAGGGTTTCCGTCTTGGGGCTACCAATGGAGTAGAGAATCAGGTTCTCAATCTCTCATACAAGAAACAATATCAAATCCAAGATGTCTCCAAATGACCTTCTCCTCCTCTTTTATAGATCTTATGGATAAATCTTCAAGCCTCTAGAAGCAGCTTATTTTATTATTTTATTATTATTCTAGAATCTCCTCCATTGAATTTATCAAGTGACCCTTTTCATATTATTTTATTTTATTTCACTTAAGTCACTTTTGGTCCTTTTTCTTTGATTAATTATTTTTTTCCTTAATTAAATGGCTAATTAAAGTCATTTTTAATTAAGGAAAATGGAAAATCATCCACCATACTCCCTTGGGCCACTAGAAGTCTTTTCTTAGCTTCCCATCGTGTAGATCTTCTTGTTTCGGATCCAATGAGTTATTACACTAAGGTTTTCCATCAATTAATCTCCCATGAATGCCACCTCGAGCATAATTAATTAAGTTATGGGCCCAATAGTAACATTGATTTTTGAAAGTTTTCAGAATGCGATGGAACGAAAGACAAATTGTGTATATGATGGAATATGCCAAGAAAATGCCATCAAATCCCATAAAAACTCCTCAAAACTCCATCAGGACTGCTGATGACATAAACATGCTCTAGTGACCTGGCCATCCCCTACCTTGGAAATCCACCCTAGCTGTACTATGAAGAAAAATAAAAATGGGGACATGGTAGCCCTCTCGCCCCAAGATTGCTTTCCCTCAAGTAATCTAAATCTGTAAACCAATGTGGTGGCTCGACTCAACTGAGACCTAATGCCTAGATCCCATACGAACCTTTGGGTGATGCTATGCTCCTGTGTCAACCCATCATGAATGAACCCCTCAACACCTGGATCCCAAACCAATATCTGATTGAACCTGTAATCAACGAATCCTCATGGATACCAATACCACCAAGAACAAATATCAAGGCTCCATGGCTCATGTTCTGCTATCACTCCAACTAGGAATGCTCCTCCATCCACTGCATACCAACTCATCACCTCTCTCGAATAAAATTCTTGGCATAAACCAAGGTCAATCTCATCATGTTGATGTTGTGCTGAGATATTGATGAGTGGTCAGTGTACATCCTGTTGTTAATTTTTGCAACTGTGGTAAAATTCAACCTTGGACAGCTCAAATGACCAATATAATGATTGCATTAGATTCCTGTTTTCGAGAGGACCAAAATTGACATAAAGATCACCCAATTTGGTTATGCAAAAGTTGAGTTATGAATTGTTTTGTTCACACATGTATTATGGAATGAGTTGGCCCTAACCACATGAGTAATTGCTTGGGTCAGTCTTAACCCCAAGTGACCCCTTAGAAAATCCTATAAATAGAAGAGACCTCAAGATCGTTTGGACACATCATCTCTTCCCTTTTGTCTTGGTTCACATAGGTTCGACAGAAGGAGTTCGTTCAAGGGCTCGAAATCATAGACGAAAGCTTCGCTCTGGGTTAGGGTCTTCTGGATCTCGGTCGTTGGCATAGAATAGGGCATTCTGGTCCCTGGTCATTGGCACACAAGCATATGAGAGCGACAATAGACCCTTGGACATTGGCGCAGAGGCTTAAGGGAGTGACTCTGGGTTCAAAGGCATATCGGAAGGTTCTCGTCTGTGGTCGGTCGCACTAGGTAGCCGCAGGAGCAACCTTGTCATCTCGGTCGCTCGCACAACTCAGAATGGGTGTGACTTTGGTTTTCCGGTCACTCGTAAAACTCGGATAGGGAGCGACTTTGGGTCTTTGCAGTTCAGTGTTAGAGTCGCATGGATAGAGACCTCCTGGGAGCGACTCTGCAGTCACAATCGCTCGCATACTGTATTCATGAGAGCGACCCTGAATTTTCAGTCGCACACAAAAATTTTGGATGAGAGCACCCTGAGTTCAGAGCTAAGGTTTGACATCTTGGCTCAAGTCGACTTTAGTGATTAGGTAGATCTAGGTTCCTCTCTACTATTATACAGATGTGTAGATCTGATTTGTTAGTTTCCACTCCAAACATATGTATTGGGCTCATTGATAGTGACAATAGTACTAGCAATATTCACACAGTGATAGCAGTACTAAGCGATGTTCGACACAGTGACAACAATATACAACAGTTGACATCAGGGTGTGACAACACATTACAGTCATTAGTTGAGATAAAAATCATTATTGTTTTGTTGCATAAATAAAGTGATGGATCATTGTACTCTTTTGTTGCATCATTTGATGACTAATTTTATTTTTATTTCATGAACCAAATTAAACACATACATACTTACACATAACCTTCACACTTAACAGTGCACTGCACTGAGCCTCTAAGCTCAATCAGCAATTATACCATCTAAAACAAAAATACTATTGCCCTAGTGTTTTCTTTTCTTTATGCTATGCTAGCACCCTGGGCACTCCAATGTGTTGTGGCAGTTTTATTGGGTGAATTTGCATCGAGGAGCTACACCCAAGTATGCGAGGGTTTGGCATTTTGTTTCATGTTAACACATAAGTGATTAAATTAATGTCGATAGCTCTTGATATGCTTAATTCCTGACAAATCCATTTGACAATCGATGTCATTAACTTGAGATACTTGCGTAGCACTCCTTGACACCTGTAATCGGCACTTTTGTTGACAGATGGCATTCCCCTTCGGATATCTGTATCTTCCATTGGCATCTTGTTTGCATTCCTTGACCATCGACTTGATGTGTTAGCAATTTCAGTTGGAAATGACAACATTTGTTTCCTGTTTGGCGTTTCCTGGGCAAAAATGGCGTTTTTGTTTATTAAAACCCTGAAACCCCTTGCCATCATGGCGTTCACAGCGCTAAAATGGCAGGCAGGAGAGCTTGATACTTGCAAAAACATTTGGTTCGTGACTTGGAGCTATTCTTAAGCATTGGGTTTTGACTTCTGACTTGGAAATCGGATTTCCGATAACATATGCGGTTAATTAGGTTTGGGGCCTAATAAACTTTTGATATAAAAAGTAATAACCTTTTTTTTCTCTTTAAAAAATGTTTTGTTCATTGGAAAAACTAAACAATGATATGCTTTCGAAACAAAGTTCTCTCGAATATACATCATCATTCGAAACCTTCAGAAGACCACAACCAAAACTGAAATGATGAGCACTCCGAGAGTTCCAAAATAATCGGAATCCATCTTCGTTATCTGATATGATCAAAGATGACAAAATGAATGGCAACGTTTCCTCCCCCGAAGATATAAACAAAGTGCGCTTATTTAATATTTTCGAATTAGCATGACAAGTAAATTTGTAAAATATTAAGACCACTGAACACTCTTAAACTAAATCGTGATAATAACCCCTGGTCGCATTTCCATCTCTGAGTTGTGGCTTTTCACTATGGAAGGAGATTCAGAGTGATCGCACATCATTCTAGGTAATTCAATTAAGACTTTCTCATACATTAAATATCATGAAGAAAGATTCAAGGGAGATGTCAAGGCAAGTAGAGGTCATAATATCTCCTCCATAAATATGTTGTAGCCTTTCGCAGTGCAGCATAATGTGCCTTAACTCATTATATTCAGTAGCTCACTAGGGGATTTTATGGTATCACATTGAAACGGGTAAATGTATGAAAGGATCCCTTACGGAAGCCCTCACAAGCGTATGGTGAAACTTACTATAATGGATGAAAGAAACTTGAGATTTCTAACCACTAAAGTGTAAATCGGGGTACTAAAGAGATAGTTCTGAATACAGGAGACCGATTCCATTCATGGCTAGGAAAGCCTAAGGTCAAGTTCACTTTCTATTTCTAGTTGGGTGATTACTAGAGTGATGTTGGTGTTTAGGTCAAAAATTGAATTAAAATCTATCTTTGTGGTTAACCTTGGTCGCACATCACAATATTGACATCCATCTTAGGATGCGACCTGTCCTGTACATCAAGCTTGTGACCTTCCATACTAGCCCTTTTGGAGGGCGCAAGTCACATCTTCAATTATAAACACTATTGACTGGTAATGTAACCTACAACGATGATGAAATATGTGCCCTCATTGTTGCAACTAGGCTATTTTGCTCATCTTATGAGGTCACAAGTTGCAAGACTTGTCTTCGATTCCACTGCTAATACAAATGTGACTTGATTAAGATCGCGACTTGTCTGGCCGTTGAACATGCGACTTGCCTATAACCCTCAATATTCCCTTAGTTTTTCAGATAATTAGGTCGTGTTTTCCTCTCACCACTTGAAATATTTTCTGTGACTAATTTGTAGATGCCCAAGTGTAGAGTTCCACGTATTGTTTTAGATAAAACAACATGGAATCTACTTATGATGATGAAATTGATGCTAGGACACCAAATTGTTGGTATGTTGAAGGGGATACTACTGTTAACAATACAAATGTTACAACAAGAATAAAATCAATGATGCAAAAGAAGAGGGAGGCAGGTTATCAATGCTGCAAGAAATTGGAATGGTATTTTGATAATTCTTGGTGCTATCTAGCCCATTAATCACAAGCACTTTATAGAAAAGGGGCTTGAAGGATTTAGAATTAGCCTAAACAAGTAACCTCCTAATTGGATATTTAGGAAAAAGCATAAGGGTAGAATAAATTTCACATCTACTATGGCCAACACACACTTGGAATTTGAGATTGTTAAGGAAATTTGCGAAGAATACAAGATTCATATTGTTGATGTTCCTCTTCACTATGATCAAATGCAAATGAACTTATAAATATAAGTAATCACATATATATGCCTTGCATTTATGTTGTTATAACTCTTGAGGAATTAGAGATGTTGGATAAATCACGTCATTACTGCCCAATCAATGTTCACCGAGAATGGAATTTCGATGGCCTATTGGAGAGGATATGGGAGTACTCGAATTTGGCTCGAATATATATGAAGCCCAAGGGAGTGAATATGGAATATGAATATCCTATTATTCTTTCATCTAAATCATGAATTCTTGGAGGTTTTACATGTGTCGAAGCAATTCAAATATGCATTGATATAATGTTCTAGTGCTAAAACATGAACTAGAGAGAGTTGGGAGGATTCATGAATTAGAGGATAAGAATAGTCTCAAAGACATTTCTTGTGTTCATTTTAAATTCAAACATGATTGTTAGTAAGATATTTTTTCCAAAACATGGTTAAGGAAGCTTAAAATGATCCCATGCAGAGCACTTACAATGACAATATTATGGTGCAAAAATGGACTATATAGGGGTGCAAACTATTTTCTTTCTTTTTGTTGTGTTTCTTTTATTATTCTTTATCTGTAAATCTATCTAGTCAATTTTTTTTTCTTGCAAGTAAATAAGAGGGAATAACAATGGAGGATGGGATCAAGTTGGAGGTTGTGCAACTAGGGTTTCGACTAGCAAGCAAATTAGTCCATATAAGCTTCCATAACTAGTTATTGATACCAAAGGCACAACATCAAAAGTTGGTTGGTTGCAGTTGAGGTGTAGTCGAAGGCAAATAATCATTCAATACAATAGGAAAACAACATGACCCTATCTTGCGATTTGGCAGAAACCTTGGAAACGAGTACTTGAGGGTTTAAAAGAACCCTCTATATTCTTCTCATAACTCCTCTTTCACCATAATGTACATTTTTCTCATCATAATGCAAACAACTATGTTGAGATTGATTTGGACATGTAATAGCCATTAGACATTAGATAACCATGATGAAGTTCAAGGGTCATGAGGGTAAATCAAAGGTCATGGGAGAAGGTGAAAGGTCACCCTCCTTACCTCTATAAATATACCCTCATGTCTCATTTGTAAAGGACTTTAGCACTTGTGCTAGGACTAGCATTAGGCAGTTGATTTGCGCTTAAGGAGGTAGATACATTCAACTCTTGGTAACTATTAGGGTGATTTGTGGCGAGGCTAGAGTTTTTCTTTGGGAGATGTTATGATTAGCCCATGTTCCACTACTAGGCTTTGATGAACTCATTGAATATGCAACATGGATTCTTCACTTTCAAGATGGTTGTATTGGCTTTATTGTATTTCCATCATATTGGTATGTGTGCTTTCATGTGGCGATATGTTAATGAGCTAATTGTTGGCTTATTTCTTACATGTTTGCTTTGAGTCCTTGCTTTATTAATCCACGCCATGCAGATAACTTATTGTGAACTAATTTGCAATTAACCTCTGGCATGTTCTTGTTCATATATGTTTGAGATGGTTTTAGCTCACTAACCCATCTTGTGGCATGCTTCTTCTTATTTTTTGTTGTTACACTCCCGTATCCTATTCTGCAAGTTGTCAATCTTGAGTTGATCTCATCCCCGTTCTCCAACCATTTCATTTTTTCCCTCGCCTTGACATCTCCTCATTTGACATCTAGGAGTGAAATCAACATGATGGTAGTCGGGCCAAATACCAGATGGGGCTCCTAACCCAAATGGTGTGAGGCCTAATGTGGAGATCACATGGGAGACCCCCTCGCTGTTGGTGGGACATTTCCCCTTGTTAATAGCTACCTCCATCATTCGTCAATGATTCACCACCAGAATTTTGCCAAATATGCCAATGACTTAATGCTTCTTTCATTCCAACATCAGTACCTTACCCATGCCTATCAAACGAGAACACAAGAGAGCCAAAAAATATCGTCCTTTGCTTAGACAAACTTGAACCTGAAACCAAACCAATGCGACAAACCAAATTCTATCAATCAACCACAAGATTCATGATATGTTATTCACATTCAAGAGTGTAAATTGCTCCAAGCGTCTACACACACAAAATATTATTATATATATAAAATGGTGTGGTCTACTAACTTGAATAAGCTGACCCTAGCTTAACATTCAGTCCTTAGAATTAGGGGTTTTATTCATATAACCATTATCATATGACCGTGCCAAAACCAAACGCTTAGGTCATAACCTTAATTTATGCCAAAGCCCCATGTGACCATACCCTATTATAGGGTCCCTATGGGTCCTTAGTCTTCTACATGTGGATGTTAGCATGATGTCATCATGCCACATGACATCCTATGATGGGTGCCACGTGTCACTCATATTTCGGTTGTTTTCCAATCTAAAGTTTCCAAATGTTCCTACCATGTGATAGTTTCAGGTGGCACCACATCACTTAACCATTTGTTACCATGTGTCATCCTCTATGACTATGCTGTTGATTTGTGTAGCTTGGGAGGCACTCTAAGCCTTAGGGTTCGGGGTTTGGAGGGAAAAGCACCACAAGGGTCACTTGTGGGCTTGGAACCCAAGGTAGGGGTTTTTCACCCATCAGGATTTGGGTCAAAACCACGATGAACTTGAACATGAGAAAATTTGAGGTGATAGAACTTAGCGTGCTGATTCCAACACTCCAAAGATCACTCAAATTCGAGCTCTAGAAATGAAGTTATGAATTTTTGAAGTTGACAAATAATTATGGATAGTCAAGTCATGTAGGCTTGAAAGTGAATTCATCCAAGAGACATGTCTCATCAATTCGTGGAGCCCTTCATTAAGTGTATAAATAGGAGGATAGCATTCATTTAGTCATCCACTTGTGCACAAAAATACATAAGAGAAGAGCTCGAATTTTCTTCCCTAGCCACAACAATGAAGAATAGGATAATGAGGTAATTTGCAGGTTATTTTTGGGTCATTTTGTGGAGGCTGAGGTACTTTCTTGAAGGTTGAAACCTATTCTTGGAGGCCGAAGGTAGAGTGCACTGTTTTTGGGGCAGTAGGGAAGGAGCGAACCCTTAAGAAGGGCTGTTGCAGTAAGGATAAGGCTTGTTGTAGCAAGTTGCAAGCCTGAAGACCACCGCAAGCCTATTCTAGGCTATACAAGAGGGTCATAAGATATGATTGGAGGAGTTGGTGCAGGGAACCGTGCAACATGGAGTTGGAGCTTTTTGGATGAAGGAAACCACAATAAAGGGTGCAATTCTGGGCCGTATTTGAGGATTGTTAGGGACTATGGTTGGGTGCCCTAACTAGTCCATAAGTGTAGTAGCCTAAGTACCCTAAAACAATGAGCTAGTGTATGCATACTGGAGTGCATCTTGTGTTTGTTAGGTCAAGGATATTCACCAGATTTGGATTAGTGTATTGCATCTTGTGGGAGCTGTGTATTGGGATTGTCTTGAGCGATAAGTAACCCCAATTCGGAGCAAATTCCACAGTGGGGGATTGGGAATTATTTGTCTGGTGGAGGGCAGCATGTTGATAGCCCAAAGTATCACTAGACGAGCTATCTTGAAGTGACGAAGAGGAGTTGAAGGTTGGGTGAAGTTTGGTGTCAAAGTGCAGCACCTTGATGGACAAAGGTGACTGCTAGCTTGGCAGTTTGGAGCTCGAGAATTAGGCCTACCTAGAGAGCATATTAGATCAGTCCCTATACAACTTGCAACAGTGTTAGGTGGCAACCCTGTTGGAGTCTTGATGTGTTGCCCTTTGAAGGACTAAGGGGCAAATAGTAAGTAGTATGGAAGTGAAGGACCTATACGACTAGATACAATATAGAAATTGCAATGACATTTGTCATTGTATCTTGTATACCATAGACTATTGTATTATTTAGATTTGGTTTAATATAACAAAGATTGGGTTGTACATTATTGTACAATATTTGTTAAAATGTGTATACTTGTGCATATGTGATTTATTGCTTTATATTTTCTACTGCACAAAGTAGTTCTTGTTGAGATTCTTGGTTTGGTAGTGTCAGAGATTTTAAGATTCTAACCTAGACCCAAGGTCATGGAAATTCAACATGGTATTAGAGCAGGTCTGAGCTACTTCGAAAGTCAGTGAATCAAAGTTATGCACAATGAAGTACAACTTGAGAGGGATTTGGTCACAATGTAGGTGACAATGTCGAAGTTGTAGGCTGGTATCTGGTATGAGGACATGTTGGAGGGGTTGTCCAAATATAGTCCATGGAAGGGGAGGATCAAGTTGGTCTTGCAGGTCAACATAATCTGGGAGTTTGCCGAGAAAGCCATCAAGAAGCCAACTGACCCAAAGGAGCTAGAAGTGTACGAGGATTTTGATACGAGGATGAGATTGATCATCCTAGATGGTGTGAAGGATGCTCTAATACCTCATTTATCTCAGAAGAACACCACACATGAGATGTGAATCTCTTCATAATTTGTTCCATAATAAGAACAAGAACCGGGTATTGGTATTGGAGGATATGTTAAAGTCCACCAAGATGATAAAGGGTGAAGGTGTGACTTCGTATTTGATGAGATGGTCTGAGGTCAAAGATGAGCTTGCTGTCGTTGATGTGACTATTTCAAATGGAGATATGGTGAGGATTTCCTTGAAAGTGTTCACTGAGGAATGAAAGCCCTTCATCAAAGGAATCATTTCTAGAGAGAAGTTGCCAGACTGGAATAGGCTATGGGATGACTTCATTCAAGAAGAGTTGTGAGACGAGGATCTTCATCCCAAGAAGAAGGCTTTCAATGATGATGTGGCACTTGTAGCGGGAATGAAGGGTAAGAAGAAGAAGGACTTGAGTAAAGTCAAGTGTTTCAATTGTGGCGAGATGGGTCATTTTTTGTCGAGATGTTAGATGAAGAAGAAGGGAGATGATGAGAAGAATAAAGGAAAGTAGGTCATTTGTATTTCCACTTCTGTTGAGATAAATGATATCACGAAGAGATTGGAGGAGGAGGAATTTTCCATGATCTCTTATTTATTGTAGGGTACTATCGATGAGGATGGATGGTAAGTGGACAGTGGTGCGACAAGACATATGACAAGGTCATAGGATGTTTTTGAGACTCTAGCTGAATGGGACTCAAAGTTACATATGGTGTTGGGCAACAAGAGTTAGTTGGAGATCCGAGGATCAAGAGTTGTGTCATTCAAGATGGAGACAGGACGTGTGATGCAGGTCTAGGATGTACTATTCATACCAGGACTTAGATACAATGTGATTTCCATCTCGATGATTGAGAGGAAGGAATTTGAGGTCTTGTTCCAGGATGGGAAGGTAAGATTCATGCCCAAAGGCTCTAAGTCCGATGGGATTGTACTCGAAGTTAGAGAGCATGGTCTATATAGGCTAATAGGTGAGCCTATGGATCATGAGAAGCAAGTGAAGTAGGTGCGGGCTCCATAGAAGCAGGTGCATGTGCAGGATTCAAAGGAGCAGGTACAAGTTCCTGAGAAGAATGTACACCTTGCTGAGAAGAAGGTCTAATTTCTCGAGACTCAAAGGGAGTCTAGTTCGAGAGGGAGCTTGAAGGTTCAGAGGGAGAATCTATAGTCCAAGAAGAGCGCATGGTTAGTGGAGAGAAAGGATGTTCCTAAAATTTCCAATAAGGAATCATGGAGAGAGTGGAAGATGTTACAGGAAAATAAGAAGAAGAAGGGTGCTTCCAACAGTGGGAACGACACTTTCGAGAAAGGCATAGTTCACAAAACATGGATTGCTTCGATTGTGAGCAGTAGGAGTTTGGAAAGTGTTGCGAGCAATGATGATGATTATGAGATACTTATTAGTCTTGGAAGTACCTCCCTCGTTAAGAGGGAGTGTTGATTTGTGTATCTTGGGAGGTACTCCAAGCCCTAGGGTTCAGGGTTTGGAGGGCAAACCACCACAAGGGTCACTTGTGGGCTTGGAACCCAAGGTAGGGGTTTTGCACCCGTCAAGATTTGGGTCAAAACCATGATGAATTTGAGCATCAGAAAATTTCAGGTGATAGAGCTAGGCGTGCCAATTCCAACGCTCCAAATATCACTCAAATCAGAGATCTAGAAACGAAGTTATTACTTTTTTAAGTTGACAAATAATTATGGACAATCGAGTCATGTAGGCTTGAAGTGAATTCGTCTAAGAGACATGTCCCTTCATCAATTCACAGAGCCCTTCATTTAGTGTGTAAATAAAAGGTGGAGAACATTCATTTAATCATCCACTTGTGCAACAAAATACAGAAGAGGAGCTCATATTTTCTGCCCTAGCATAAACAAGGAAGAACAAGACAACGAGGTAATTTGGAGACTGTTTTTGGGTCATTTTTTGGAGCTCGAGGTATTTCCTTGAAGTTCGAAGGGAGAGTGGACTATTTTGGGGGTAGTAGGGAAGGAGGAGACCATTAAGACAGGCTGCTGCAGCAAGGAGAAGGCTTGTTGTAGCAAGCTGCAAGCCTACAGACCACTATAGGCCTATTCTAGGTTATACGAGAGGGTCGTAAGTTTGATTGGAGGAGTTCGTGCAAGGAACATGGAAGCGTGGAGTTGGAGCTTCCTGGATGAAGGAAACCGCAACAAAGGGTGCAATTCTGGTCCATATTTGAGGATTGTTAGGGACTGTGGTTGGGTGCCCTAACCAGTCGAGAAGTGAAGCAACCTAAGTACCCTAAAACAATGAGATGGTGTATGCATATTGGAGTGCATATTGTGTTTGTTGGGTCAAGGATATTGACCAGATTTGGATTAGTGTATTGCAACCTGTGGGAGCCATGTATTGGTATTGTCTTGAGTGATAAGTGTTCAAATGGTTTAATCACTTTTTAATTTACTGAACCACGATCATTTAATTGTCAATCAGGGTAAGTATTTTTATTTCAAAGGAGTCTTCACTATTTGCGCTGATACATAACTGCTAGGAAAATAAATGAAAGAAATGTTGTTGAACACAATTATAGAACTTAAAGCACTCATGTAGAAATTAAAAAGACATTCTACAGGAATGAAACCCACTTATCAAACTTCATGTTTTTATCAAATAATAGGTGTGCCACACATTATTTATGAAAGTGTATCAGTTGATTAAATATTGTGATTTTATCCAATCCTGTGTAACATCATATAATGAATCCAAAAACAGAAGTGCATATGTGCTACAATTTATACAACGAAAACAATAAATCCACACTTAAAAGAAATAAAAACAATTAATCTACTGTTGCTTCAATCCTTGCTAAAGAGGAGGGCCCTTCCTCCTTAGCAGGGTGCAAGGATAGAATGAAAACTAGTTAAAAACTCAACACGAGATCTGTGTAAACATAACCAGATGTGTTTTATATTAGAAAATGATAGAATGTTGCAAGATTAAAATGTTGATATTTTTCCTGTGTTTCTGTCCCCTTTCATGGGATCGAACCCTTTTTATAAAGTTTTACAAGCCCCAAAAATTAGGGAATAGATCAGTCATGAGAATCCCACGATTCTCATGCTGATCAATATTAAGAATAAAATTGAAATAGTTACAAAAAATTTCCAAATAAAAGACCTATCAAAGTTACACCATCCTCTACAAACAGAACCACTTATATCCTTTAACCACCCATAGATAATTTCATGATTCTCAACAACTGTCTTTTAAGACATCAACCACAGTCCTTGGCAGTTGTGGTGTAACAACATCCTCACGGTACAATAACAACTTCGAGGTGTAACAACAAAGCTTTGGAATATAACAACAAATCTTGAAAGTGTAACAACAAGTAAAAAAAACAACTGTTCATCCCTTAGTCCTTAGTATATGGGAAACATCTGAAAGAAAAATAATCAGAAGACCTCTTCCACAATTACCCTAGTCATCCCAAAAAGACATCACTTCTCTCGATATTCAACAGAAAATGGCAAAATAATATGTTGGAGAAAATATTTCCCTTATAATCAAGGAAAGTGGAATTTCTGACATAAAGTTCATAAGTTTAAAGAGAGAAAATGATCAAAAATAGGGAAAGAGGTGTCTAAGATATGCTTAAAAACTACACCCAACAATAGGAAACCCCAATTAGGAGCAGATTCCACAGTGGAGGATTGGGCATCATTGGTCTAGTGAAGGGAAACATGTTGATAGCCCAAAGTAGCCCTAGATGAGCTATCTTGAAGTGACGAAGAGGAGTTGAAGGTTGGGTGAATTTTGGTGCTAAAGTGCAACACCTTGATGGACAAAGGTAACTGCAGCTTGGAAGTTTGGAGCTCGGGAATTAGGCCTACCTAGAGTGTAGATTAGATCAACCCGTGTACATTCTACAAAAGTGACATGCAGTAGTGTTAGATGGAAACCCTCCTCGAGTCTCGATGTGTTGTCCTTTGAAGGACTAAGGGGAAGATAGTGAGCAATACGGAAGCAATGTCCCAACATCACAAGATTTGACATAGAAGTTGCAACGATGTTTGTCATTGTATCTTATATGCCATAGTTTATTGTATTATTCAGATTTGGTTTAATATAAAGAAGATTGGGTTGTACATTATTGTACAATATTGGTTAAAAATTGTGTATACTTGTGCATATGTGATTTACAACTTTATATTTCCTCTACGCAAAGTAGTTCTTGTTGAGATTCTTGGTTTGGTAGCATCAAAGATTTTAAGATTCTAACCTAGACCCAAGTTCATGGAAATTCAACATGTGCATCTACATCAACATTCTTGGCCAATAGTTGGCTTCCACGTGATCCTACGAGACAACCTATCTACCCATGCTAAGAATCAAGCAAGTTGTTATGATCTCTACCATACAATTTCTCATGCAGTTTCTCGAGTCCACTAATGGGTAAAGATGTGAACGCAATTTAATTATGTCAAAATTTGTGCATATTGGCCTATCATCTACCATAGATATACCCATAAGTGTGCACTATTTAACCAATTAATACTTGGGGTTTTTGTCTTACAGTTGTGGGCCTCTAATAATACTTATTATCAAATGGCCATAAATTCTCATCTAGAAGGATTGTTTCAAAGTGGGATATACTATTGTAAAGGTCTCAATGAAACCTACATAGCCAAGTTTTTTTTAGAATCATTAGGGCATAATAACCTTGCAAAAACTCAATAAACATTCAAACTCCCTTAATTTCATCTTATGAGAGTACATAAGAAATCCAGTTGTCATACTGCTTCTTTTTCCTCATGGGTGATATTTTTGTTGTCTCAAACATTCACTTTTGACATCAATGCCACTTTTTGTCATCAATGACAACACTCTATGCAACATATATTAAATCATGCCTTTTGTTCTTTGTGATAGTGCCTTCATTCTTGTCAACACAAGCTCATCCATTCTAGGAATATGATAATATCTCTATTACCATTCCTGTATCAATGGAAACCCCATATGGGACAAAGAGAGTCATCACTTCTCCTTACTTCCATTAGCTCACTCGATTTTCAACCTCAACATAACCTCCATATCAAATTAAACCATACCTTGTGAAAGTTGCAACCATCTTTTTAGTTAAGGACCCTTGGGCTTGATTTAACCATTATTAACTATTTATCTAATCGATCTTTTAGTGTTGTTAAGATTAGGTTCCATGGATTTCTTCTCTTGAAGTGTTTGTTTCCTCCTACTAATTACCTTGAGGGAAACATATATATCTACATCAAAACATCAATACTATCTTGAAACCACTTTCAGAATACCCCCTTTGGCATACTTTTAACCATTATAAATAATTTTTTGGAGATATCATGTGCATGGTTCATGCTTACCTCATTTTTATACAAGCATTTATATTTTATAATTGTATTATGGTTGTGCCAGTGGGTTAATACCTTCCTTCTTGATCCATCCTTGATCCTTTCACCTCTCTCTCTTCACAACACCAATTGACAAATTACCAATTTTAGTAATCAAAAAAATGATGTATATTTTTCTATATGATTGCTCCAAAACTCAATCATCAAGAGGCAATTTTTATCACATAAAAATGGCTCACAACCTTATAGGTGATTAATAATGTCACGATCACCAAGGTAATTCACGGCGACATAAATATATCCATAAAAAGGATTGCATAGAAACATAAAACCCATTATTTTATGGACTTTCATGGGTTTCCTTTAAATATCCCTTACAAAATTGAGTGGAATGTCCCTCAATAGTATTGTAATTTACAATATTTATACAAAAGAGGTTATGTTCATTTTGAGAAAATGCATCCATGATAAATTCTTGTATTATGGTGTAATTCTTATCTCAATTTTTTCCATATACAACATCTAGAGGTGAAGGTGAAAAGTATTGAAAACAATTTTGAAAATTTGACTTAATAGTGGAAGTATGGACCACTCTATTATATGGGTGTTTGTTATATATGAAATTATTAGCTTACATTCTTGGATTCTTGTAACTATAACCAATAAAAATATGAACCCACATCATATTCATCACATATATCTTCCTATCCATTTGGATAAAAATTTGTAGAGCTCTTCAAATTGTTATCCATCCTCTCTCAAAGCATAGATTTAAAGGCACTAATTTTTTTTTGTATTTCTTTTAGAAGTGATGGTCCTTGTTATCTCAAAGTAAACCTATACCCTTTTAAAGAAAAATATTATTGCATCATGTCCCTTTATGTGTCTCTCATAAAGCACAAGGATGCATTTATTATTAAAGCTATCATTGTCATAAATATATAGTAATATCCCCACCCAATTCCTAGATAAATACCCACAGAATCCATGGGGATGCTCTCCCATGGCCTAGCATGTATATGTAATGAATGATATAAACATTTCTTGCTCTTACTATATTTATTGGTGCAACAAAGTATGCATCCTCTAATGAATCTATCTACATCTTCTTATATTTTAAGCCAATACACATACACCCTTTACAACTCTTTTCCGAACACCACAATAATATACAAATTTGGAAGTGTGTTCCTTTATTATAGGTCAAATTCTCTCACCTTAATTACATAAATCATATCTAAATTGTATAGGAACATATATTTTATGTATTCATCTTCATATGCATCATGGGTGAAAGGATCCATGTGCACGTAAGTATCCATGGTTATGAACTTGGGTTCTAGAAATATTAACAATATGTATTACAAGTTGTTATTATATACCTTATTATACATAATAATGACATGAAATTACTACACAAATCTCATCCACTTGTAGTACTATGTTTATTATAACTTACTTTGGCCTACAACTATTCTAGGATTTCATGATCATCGTGGATAATAGTCTCATTTACCATGAGATATATACCATTCCTAAAGAATATCCAATTGCATCTATCTACACCTCAAAGGGATTCTATAAATTTATTAATGGAAGAAATGGTTCTTGATAAATCATTCATTTTAGTTTTTAAAAAATCCTTCTACCAATTGTTTCAGTAATGGAAACTCTTGGAGTTGGATGTTATGTAATGGAGTGGTGCAACCATATACAAAAATGATACTATGAACATCCAAAGGTATTGTGCTACTATAAAAAATTTCCTAAAGTTATTAATATTAGAAATAGATGGCTAGTTGATAATGGGCTCCATATATGTAGGGTTAATCTTGAGTTCCCCTCAACTAATGATGCATATTTAGTGGGAATTGCTAAGAAAACCCACATATCTTAATTTTTTCTTAACTAGTGTTTCTAACACCTATAATAGATGTGATATATGATATTTTTAGGTAAATATAAATATTAATGTATCATCTGATTACAATACTATAATTGAAAATAAAAAGGGCCACAATATATCCTTCATAACACACATAAATGTAGTTAGAGAATTACATAACGCAAAATGCATTACCTCATATTGAAGGTGGTCTTGTAGGTGTATTGTTCTTTGACCCACACTTGGTGTCATCCCAACCCCGTTTCTATTTTGATGAAGTACTTGGTATGTTGCAACAAATCCAAAAATTCATTGGGAAAGTGTTTTGATCCTTGAGGGTGTTCCTATTTAGATCTTTGTAGTGAATACACATATTTTCTGTTGTTTTTATTTCTTTTCAATTTCCATGTCAACATATTTATTTTCTATTTTGCAAGTTATTTATTTCTTTACACTAACCTTAACACTTTTTGTTAAGTTGTAGTGATGTAGCTTCATTTATAGCAAATTTTCTTTTGGTAAAACATTTGATAAGCCAACGCAAATAGTTTTTAAACAAAACTAGGGTGGAACCATTAATTTCTATACTTATTGATGTTTGTAAGGTTATTTTACCCTTGAATTGTGATGCATGTGACCTGTAGGCTTCAAAATAAACTTAGAAGAATTTTCTTTACTTATGTTTTAGTAATTTTTATTAGTTTCATTCTATAGACAATTGGCATGACTATTGAAGAAATGGTCACACCAATCATGCAAATTTTGATTTAGTGTTTTGCAAGATTCATATGACTGTGAGCTCCTTTTCCATGCAGACTCACACAATTATAAATTTTTAAAGTTTTTTTTTTTTCTTTAGTCAGGTGACAACCCTAATATCCTGCACCTACTCACCAAAAGGATTCAAATAATTTATTTATACTTGCAAAGTAGGCAAGTCATTTAGTTTGGTTAAAAGGATTAGATAGAACCATTTCCTTTGAATCATTTACTTCATTTGAATCATTTGAAACATTTCCTTCATTTGAATCATTAGTTAAATCAACACTTTTCTATTAGTTTTTGGTTTTAGAAGTGAAAACCTTGCATCAAGGTATGCTCTTAACTCTACACTTCACGTGATATGGGTAACCTAGAAAGGATGTTAAGTATCTTCCTTCTCCTTGAAGTTGTAGAATGAAACATTCACATAGTGTTAATTTGGAAAGATAACAATGTTCCCACACATTCACACATGCTTTCTTTCTTGTTAGGTTGTAATTTCACATAGTCTAATAATAAAAGGGTAAGGATCTCACAAATATTACATGTAGTAATTTGACATATAATATTGGCACCATACACTTTCACACATATCAAATTATTTAGTGCAATTAATTGGGAGTATTCTCTTATTGTTGCACCCATGAGAAATATATGGGAATCAAAATGTTACTAATTACCTACAAGAGCTTGTTTCACTCACACATTAATTTCAATGAGTCATTTTGCCACTCTTAACTCAAATACCCGTTAAAAGAAACTCTAAATCAACCAACACAAATCCTCCACCATGAGGCCACAAAGAAACATTTTATCTTTGTTAGGACTTTAGGGGAAAGAAACCACATAACGCCCCCTAGTCATTCTCATTTGAGACATAGAAGTTGTAATTTTAAACAAATTAATCCCTCATCATACAGTGTAAAAATCCTACTGGAAAGAAGAAAATCATTAATGGGTTAAGGCTTAGCCCTATAATTCTACTAACATCCTTCACTATCCTAGCTCTTGATTGAGGTTCTGGATCAAATTTTGACACCCAATAGTTGAGATCCTCCACCTACATTGAACTAAGGTATCTTAGTGACCAATAATGGGGCATATACCTATGGTGGTGATCATGGGACATGATTTCACCTGGGAGTGGCTATTGGTGCATGTCGCCAATCACTCTAGAATGTGTCCCTAGTACCCCTCACTATGACCATCCTTTCAACCTTCACTAATGTTCTTCTGATGAACTCATGTCTCACTATTGAAAGATATTGGAAGGCTTAGTTACTTTTGAGTGGAAGGATATTAGGTATAACTAGGACATCATGATCTTACTTATTCATTTAGACACATCATGTTGTGAGAAAACTATTTCTAATCAAAATATTTTATTACATGTAAATTTAGAATTATTCATAACAAATGCCTTTTCGGTTTTAGTTCCAGTGCT
The DNA here is from genome assembly GCA_000404065.3 of Pinus taeda. NCBI lineage: Eukaryota > Viridiplantae > Streptophyta > Pinopsida > Pinales > Pinaceae > Pinus > Pinus taeda. The sequence continues at coordinate 27,817 of APFE031377614.1, forward strand.
TTAATTCATCCATCCTAATTTGGAACAATTTTCTCCCCCCTAACTCAAAATATGAGACAATTGATCACAAATTAAGAATAATAGGGGACCCTTTAACACCTCAATAATCTTAACTCCTACAATTCCTTCCACTAGCATTGGGAGGTGTTCATGATATTATTGTTTCACTAGTTCAACCTACCCCTTTGCATCCACCTTGAAACTCCACCTTTTTAGACTCAAGAGTGTCCAGAGAAACTTTGCTTGGTACCACATGAATGCACACTAATCCTCCTTTACACTAACCCAATAGTTACTAAACACATGTGGCGGTAGATGAAACTCCAAATTGTTGAGTATGTTAGCACTTGTTGTCATTGATGTCAAGTCTAGTCATTGATGTCCAATGATGTCAAGTTTAGGGGGAGCTTATTTAGTTTTCATGCATTATGCTTATGTTTTTATTGATGTCTTGGTTGTCTTTATTTATAGTGTGCTAAGCTTATGAATACTTGGTTGTTTACTAATTAGCCTATATTTGAAGGCATTTTATCTATAGGTAAGGTGTTCAAAACAAAATGTAAACTACTTAGATGGATAACTCTCTCAGAGAGCTTTCTAGTGGTATATGGAACTTAGTCTAACTCTCTAGAAATGAAGAGAAAACTTGAGTTTGAGGTGATGACCTTCAAGAACATTTGGGTTATGGTTCCATAGAAGAAATTCCACCTTAGTTGGTCATTCGGGGTCAAGTTGGACATATGACTAATTGACTAGATGGGTGGTTGGATGACTGGATTCATCCAGGATTGGAGGCCATCCTGACATTCATACCTCCAAGAGAGCAACAAGGAAATGCATGAGAAGGTTTTTGAATCCTGGACTACCAAAATCCAAACCAAAGGTGGACCCCAATATGACATGGTAGTGCACAAGGCGCCAAATGGTAGAGACAAGTGGAAATAAGATAATGTGGCACTTTATGGTCATGATACTTGATAGATGGATTTGTACTTTTTTAGTGGCCAAGTGGCCCTTTCTTGAGTGACATGTGGAAATGACGTGGAGGTGATGTGGCATGAAAAGTGGAAGAAATGACATAGTAGTGATATGGGCATGACATGATAGCTCTGGATGCCATTAGACACCACCCAATGGTAATCATCTACAACAATCGTCCATAAGAAGTTAATGCATAACAACAATAACATGCAGTGGGTTCGAGTGTCACTACCCATCACCCATCACCCATCACCCATCAACACAGGAACAATGCATTGCAAACCACCAATACACGTAGCGGTAGCAACATGCAGTGGGCCAAATTAACCTCATTTGGCACCATGTTTCATGGCAGTAAATGGGGGGAGGATGAAGGGGGCCTAATGTGACTTCTTCATCGTTTGTTTTGATCATATCAATTGGTGTGATTTAAAAATAAGTGGATATTTAACACTAGGTGAATTACACATTGGACAAAATAAAACCACACCCTTCTCGTTAAAGTTCTAATAATCAGGGGAGCCTTGAAGTGACCTCTCCACTCTTGATTTGATTAGATCATTGGGAAAATTTTAGAAATGGGTGGATATTTAACACTAGGTTAAATTTATTATTATTTTTTTAGATTATAAAGCGTTAAGTCTATGGTTCCCACCATCAGTCATGTGGAGCCAAGATCTTGGCATCTAGTACTAAAGGGAATGACAAAACTAGCCATCAGTTTTGTTGAAGAATGTAACTAGTGTTGGTATTCATAATTGTATTTGAGTCATGATGTAATGTAGTTGTAAAAATTAATAAAAATTATATATTAATCATGGGTTTCATGCTTTATTATTTTATTTTTATGTCAAATCCTCCATTATAAGATTCTAGGGTTTGTGTCAAGAGTCCTTTTCCTTGTAATCATGTAAAAGACCCTCCTTGGGATTTATCAATCACGAATGGAATTTATTTTGATGTAAAATAGGTCATTTAAGCCTCTTCCACCAATTCGGCCTAAAGGAAGAAAAGTTGACCTAATTTGGAGCCATAAACCACTATATAAAGGTAGAAACTTGACCTCATTCAGAGCATACAACAAGCAAGTTTGATCTATAGTTCGAAGAAGAGAAAAATGTGCAAAAAATACAAGGAGAGAAGGATAAAACTTAGAGCGAAGAAGGTGAAACCATAGCGAAGGAAAAGGACTATTTTATCTTGTCTCTATCTCACATGTGCGAAGAAATTGAGGCTACATGAGGGCCGAAGTTGCAGGGCTGATGTAGGACCAAAATCTGAAGCTGGGGGGATGAAATTTTAAAGCTAGAGATCAAAATTCCAGCTTGAGGCTGGGTTGAAGCAACTGGACAAAAGGTTGACTTAGTGGAGGAGGAAGGACATTTGGTCTAGTCTAAGGTCTTTGTCTATCTCAATTTGATTGACTAGTGGAAGAATTTGACTATGTTTTCCCCCTATAGATGAGTTTTAGCCTTGGATGAGTGCCTATATCTGGTGTCATTGATCTTCATGTTTTTATTTGATGATTGCTTGATGAAAATAAGATAAAATAAGAACATCAAGAAAGTTAATAAGACTATAAGAATATCACAAGTAATTATAAAAATAAGATAATATTTCTACCTTTCTGATTTTCTAACAGGTATTAGAGCTAAGGTAAAGCAGGGAAGGAAAAATCATCTTGAAGATCTATTGATATAGTCAAAGAAAAATGATCATATTAGAAGAGTAAGGCCTATTATCTATGTCAAGACAATAAGACATTAAAATGAATATTTAAAATAAGCTAGAAGTAGCTTCCAACTATAGGGCATAGAAGAAGAGGATAGATCTCATCCTTGCTAAGCACAAAGTATTGGATTTTGTTTTAGGAGAAGTTACAAAACTAACATACAATGCTGTAAAGGAAAAGTAAAGGGAAACAAACATCTTGGCCATGAATCTAATTGTAGATGGATTAAAGGAAAATATAATCCCCTACATATCCAATATAGATACTACTTAAGGGATGTATGGATCTCTCTCCAAACCATTAACCATTAATAACATTGGGCAAATAGCCAGTCTCAAGAATGAACTCAGAACAATGAAGATGACAAAAGATGATATTGTTTCTTCATAGTTTGTGAGGATCTCCTAAATAAGAGATGAACTACAGGCCATTGATGAAGCTACACGAGAAAAGGAACTTGTGATTGTTGCACTATCAGGTCTACCAAAATCATGGAGATTTTTAGCCTCAACTATTAGTAGTTGGAATGACACACCATATTTTGAACAAATGTGGAATGCTTGCAGAAAAAAGAAGTATACATCTCATTAGAAAATAAACAAGAAGGAATAAGATGAGGAAAACACCTCCAATGCATACTCTACTAATCACAAGAAGAAGGGAGGATACAAGAAATTCAAAGGACCAAAGAAGAAGGTTTATCTATCAAATATTGAATGCTGCAATTGTCACAATATGGGACATTACAAGAGTCAATGTCCTGAAAATCCAAGGAATAAAAACAGAGAACAAGATCATGTAAATGTCGTTGATGAAGCTCCACCAAATAAGAAAAAGACTAAAGAATTTGAAGTCAAAGACTTACTCTATTCAGTCACTCATGGATGTTATCCATTGTATATCCTTCTACCTTAGGTTTTGTAATCTTTTCTTTTATGTTTTGATTTCTAGAGTTTATAAATCTAATATGTCTTGTTAGAAATTCTTGAATTGTTTCTGACAAGTTCTAGGTATCCATCAAAAAGTTTGGATTAAGAGGGAGCCTTCACCATTTTACCAAAAGATAAGTGTATTTATCTTTGTTTCCTTTTTCATGTTGATTTCCTCCACACACCTAAAATTTATTTGTATTGCATACTCATAATCCTTTCTTTGTAATTTTTTGTTGGAAGGAAAGCTTATAGGAATACACAAAAGTTATGTAGGAAACTTCAAGAAAGGACTTATGTCATGAAAGTAGGATTGTTTCTAAAGAAAATCTACAAGGTTTATTCAAGAAAAACTCAAGGTATGTTTGATTTGATTTAACTTGTTGCAAAAGAAGGTATGAATATTCTTCATTTTGAAATATGCTTCATATTACTAACTTTGTTATGTCTAGGGTTTTGAAACCTAAGGATTCTTGTTTGGGTGATTAATCTTTAGATTGAATTTTCCATTATCATTCTATCTCTTGTTGTGTTCTCATTTTGGTGAAACCCTAACCTTTAGGGTGCACTATTAAACACTAGCCTTTCGATGCTTAGGGCATGCTAAAACCCTAATATGCTTAGGGTTTGTCGATAGAGTTTAATTATCATAATAAAATCCTACTCTTTTGATATTTAGGGTTTTGGTAATATTATGGTGAGACCATAACTTTTAGGGTTTATTGTTGATATCTAGAAACCCTACTTTTTTTAGGGTTTGGTAAATTAGGGTTTATGAAAAAACCCTTGTAATAGTCATTATAAAACCATAGAAATGGATCTCTGGGTGTATATGCTTTTGCATAATTGAAACCCTAGCTTGGTCAAAACTTGTTGTATATCTAATTTTGGAATTTAATGTTTGTATCTAAGGTTTGCGATAAAACCCTGGTATGAGACTGATATAAGTTTGTAGATAAAATGCTAGTATGCTAACTTGATTATTGATATTAATTATTTAGTATTATTACTAAAATATAGAGTTTGTAACAGAGCCCTAGTAGAGATTGATATTCTAGGGCATGATATTGAAACCCTAGAAGTATAATTTTTTTTATTATTGATATGATTTAGTTTTGATGATAAAATCTAGGGTTTGTGACGAAACTCTAGTAAATTTTGTTGTAAGAAGTTTAATGGATGAAACTCTTGATTATGAAAGCTAACTAGCTTTAGGTTTTGGATATCTAAAATATGATTTATTATGATCCTATTATAATGACCTATTGATAAAGTTGACTTGATGCTCTTGTACATATATATTTGTGTTTTGTTGTAATTTTTGTTGAAATTTTGATAAATGATCTTGTTACCATGTGAAGGAATGAGGAATTTTTGAAAGGTATAAATTCTCTAATGAATTGTTGATTCAAAAAGGAATATTTTGTGTGACTAGAAGAATAAGGTAGTTTATGGACTTGTCCTTGGATAAAGGAAAGTGTATATTTCCCTAGTTGAGAGGGAGATTGAAAAGAAGTGAACAACGTGATGAAAAGGAAATAAGGATTTTTCAAATAGGAAAATAGTTGAAGAAATACTAATGGTTATTCATGATTGATAAATTTGTGAACAAAACTTGGATGTTTTGGGAGAAAATGCTAAGGATGAGTTTGGTGTTGCTGAAAAGTTGAAGAAGTAAAAATTCTGAGTAGATGTGTTTGATATGATGATGATCTAACCAACATCAGAATAATTAAGGACCTCGAAGGTTTTTGTTAAGTATGTATAATGAAAGTTAATTAATAATTGGGGTTGTGTTTGTGCAGGTCTCTCCATAAGAAGGTTGAATGTTTGAAGCATGCTTGGTGGATATATCTAGTTTAGGTGATAAAGAGAGATGAAGTATCTTTGGGCAACAAGATGCTTGGGAGGACATCTGATCAACCTATGATGATGTCTAGATCTCGAATTAAGTAGGGAGGGTAGAATTGGTCTTGGATCTTTGACCTTGGATACACACCTAGAACCCTGGATTGGTGTTAGAGCTAAATCCTAATGGTACTTATAGAGGCTAAATCTTGGAACACACCATAATTTGACCCATTTAGAGTACCTTGGTCATGTATCCAATCTGTAGCACTACGTGTGATGTGAATCTTCATAAAGCATATCCTTTTGATATCTTCCATGTACCTATGTATATATGTAATTATGAATACCTCCCTAGTTAAGAGGGAGTTTTGAAGAATGTAACTAGTTTCGGTCTTCATATTATATTTGAGTTATGATGTAATGTATTTTTCGAAAGAAAGAAAATAAATTTTATTATGAAAGAAAAATTATTTATTAAGCATGGGTTTCATGCTTTATTGTTTTGTTTTTAGGTCAAAGCCTCCATTGTAGGCTTCCAAGATTTGTGTCAAGATTCCTTGTCCTTCTAATCATGTAAAAGACCATTCTTGGTCTTTATTAATCAAGAATATATATATATATATATATATAATATATATATATATATATATATATATTATATATATATTAATGTAAATTAGGTCATTTACACCTCCTCCGCAATGTCAGTGTCGAGGAAGACAATTCAACCTAATTGGGAGGAAAAAACAACTATATAAAGGAAGTAACTCAGCCTGATTTGGAGCATACAACAAGAAAGTTCAATCTGCAGTTTGAAGAAGAAAAAGAGGTGTGAAAAAAGACAAGAAGAGAAGGTGAAAACCTAATACAAATAAGGAGAAACGCTAGCGAAGCAAGAAGCCTATTTTATCTTGTATATATATATCACATGTGCAAATAAATTGAAGTTGTAGGAGGGTAGTGTTGAAGAAAATGTAAGTAGGTTCAGTATTCATAATGATTTTATCTTTTTAAATGATGTAATAAAAGAAAACAAATTTATTTTATATGCCTTGTTGCATGGGTTTCATGAGCAAGAAGTGTCATAGGTCCAAGAATTCTTCTTGATGTCTTTAGGATTTATTAATATGTCAAAGAGTCAAGTCATGTATGTAGGAGCTCTTCATGAGCCTATGTAAAATGTGTACAAGCCTAAGAGTAGCCTACCAAGACCAAGCTCAATCCTCCGAAGCAAGCACAAAGAATTTTGTAAGAAAAACAATAAGGAAATCATCATTTCAGCCTCAACATTGAATTAAATAGCTAAATGGCAATCACGTTGGCTCAAAAATAGGCATGTCAGTTCACTCGTTGAATTTAGCTCAAATATGGAGACAAACCACTATAAATACCCTGTCAAGGTATCCACAAAAAAAACATAGAACTCGGTTTTGCCTAAAAGTTCAGATGGGTGTAGGCAGCTCAGAGTCTCGGACAAGGTCACAATGCTATTCCTCGATGGGTATAACAGTCTCCACGCAAATTCAATCTCAGTTCTCTATCTCAATGATAATTTGTCTCCTTCTCGAGAGTTATAATCTCAATGTACTGAAGTCATGACATAATGCAGTTGTAATATATTTCAGTGATCCCATCAGTCTCGGTACAATTGTGATGACTTCACAAATCCTATAGGAGCATGGAGAATATCACGATAAGCCTTGGCACAATTTGGATGACTTCACAGATCCTATAAGAGCATGGAGAATATCACGATCAGTCCCAACACAATTGGGATGACCTTGTAGATCCTACAGGAGCATGGAGAGTATTATGATCAGTGTTGGCATGTTCTCTAGACAGTTACATTCTTCATATGGTTAGATAAGAAGAGACTCGGTGACCCCACAATGAAGCATTCTTGACATATCAAACACAATCATGATTTTGGTAAAGTAGTAATCACAACCACGTTCATAATAAAGATAAGATTGTGATTTCGGTGTAGCTCTCACACAATATAGAAATATTGTTGACATGGTGAATATCTCAAGTGAGAGTGCAACAATAACCTAAGTAAAGAAGCATATATGGAGCACAAACAATGATCTCTTTGTCATGGTAAAGTCCTCAATGAAGTTGCAACAATGGTGTTACAACAATCATGATGATCTCGGTGAAGGAGAAGTGAGGATGATCTTAGTAAGGGTGCAGCAGTAGTGCAACTGTGATGACATCAATGTGGCAGTAGTGAAGATGATGATCTCAGTAGTGACGGAGAAGAGGATTGGTGTCTTGTTCTTGGAATGGCCTAGTTGGTCAAGGGTCATGGTCTTGGTATTCATTAATTAGAATCTCTATAAGAAGAACTTTGTGTGGGTTTTCCTCTCCAAGAGGGACAGGTTTTGGCCCAGGCAGAAAGCCAAATATCTTTTGTTCTTGTATCTTTTTTTTGATAGAATCTTGATGAAGCAAACACACACACTAATAATAAGAAGATCAAGCTAAGATAAAATTGAAAAATTCTTCACAATTTTTTATCATGCTAAGAAGAATCACATTGAATTTTGATTGCCCTAGATTCTTCAACATGGTATCAGAGGGAATGATTGCAGTCTAAGGAAGGGCGTAAAGAGACATTATAGGTTCAACTTCAAGAAGGATCTCTAATCAAGGCGAAGGGATTTGTGTTTCAATACCAACATCAATGATTGAAGGAGATAATCTACAATAGCAAGACAACTTAAGTCCTATAGTAAGACTGTCCTGGATCATTATCCAAAGTTTTTGAATAATTTACCTCAAGCTTAGATTCAAACTCCTGAAATCTATGGATGTTGATTAATGTCTACAATTTGGGTATGATCACATTCTCCCATAGTTTGAATTCAGACACAGTCAAAAGAAGAAAATGCAGTACCTCTCACACTCTTTGTACTAATTCAGCCTCTCTATTTGGCCTTGAATTAACTACCATGCTAGTCACATACTGGTGCCATTATAATATTTGTCATACCACAATGATCTCAGTAACTCATAGCCTAGAGCAGTTTCAGTGATTGGTGCTAGGATGTACAAGAAGGTCTTAAAGGAGATCTTTAAAAAATAATTTCAGTTGTTCAACTCAAGCAAAGATCTACAATAAAATCACACCAACTTGAAGATCGCCCGGAGGAAGCATAAATGTAGCTTCAACAAGATCAAAGTGAAGATTTCATATTCAGATCTCAAGTAAGTATTCTCATTATTCAGTTTGGTAAAATGACTTCATAATTGCAAGGAAATCTATATGTTGGATGGGTCATCAAAGGTCCTTGCATGAGGAGGATTGTCATAATCCCCATAGATAAGAGAAGTCAGTGAATAGGTCTCCATTTAATTCATGAGAGGAAACTCTTAAAAGTCCTCTCATCTCTATGTAGCAAGAAAGGAGACATAAAAGAGATACATGAAATGATAAAATGTATACTCTTTGAAATGCAGTGAAGAAGGTATCAAAGAATGAAGAAATATCTTCATGAGATCTCAATTGGGGATATGAGAAACATGACAAGAAGATAATCATCTATTATGTTAATAAGAAATATGGAAAGTGTCCTTGGGACAAGGAATTTTTCTCATTTAACAACTTGTGGTATCTATGCAATATGGAAAAAGGACAAGTTGTGGACAAAAGAGTTGAAGGTTAAAGGACTTAAACATATGCAGAAAGGAAAAAGGGAGTAAGAGACCTCTACTATGAGTGAGATGGTGTCCCTCACAAAAGGGTCCTATCATAAGCTCCAAATCTTCAGCAGATATGATCATGATAATAAGATGCATCATAGCAGCATTAGAATCAAGAGTCCATGATATCACCATGGAAATCATGAAGGAAAAAATCCATGGTAGTCGAACATGAAGGGTATAGCTCTTGGGAACATCATTGGTTATTAAAGGAAAGGAAGAAGTCATCCAAGACAAGGGTCATCATACATCAAGTAAAAAGGGAAATTTTTTCCAGATGGGGATGTGTAAGATACAAAATATCCTCTGATGGAAACCTCAATGGAGGATTCACTAATCTAGAGATGTAGCAAGTGGTTCATCAGGAAATCCAACTTATGGAATTCATGAGATGATTGTGTGAGAAATGAAGTATATCAAGGTATTGAAGATATTTTCAATCAAGGAAGCTACTGGAAGAAGCCTAGATAAGCTAAAGTTAAAAATGAGGTATGTATGCTTGTGTTTAATATTGTAATGTCATGTCATATGGTTGCAGGTAACATGGATCAAGCATGATCAAGAGAAAAGGATATCCTCCTCTGGAAGGATGTAGGAAGACATAAGTCTCTCTAGATGAAGTCAACATAATATGTCTTATGAGGTGGTGGACTACAATTAAAGAAGCTATGATTGAAAGATCCTAGGAATGGAAGATGTGAGAATGGAAGAGATAGTGAAATATGAAACCATGATGAAGGCAATCAAGATCCAAAGGATTAAGAAGATTTGACTAGGAAATATCCTGGAAAGATATGAAGACTCTGATGGAAGTTTAAAAAGATGAAGGCCCTTGAGAATAGATACCTTTGGGAGATGTGTCAACATGAATGCAGGGTGTTGATACCAACAAGAAGATGTCATTGGAAAATGACATAACCAAAAAGGTAATATGTGATTTGTTTTGATTTCTAACCTCTTAGAGAAAGTATGGGTATGTGTGCAGGGCCAAGGTAAGGAAAGTCGTAAGGATGTCACAATTATGTACCTTGTGATCTAGAGCAATCACTGTGGAAGGAAAAGTGAAGATAGAGGGCCTTATTAAGGAAGCCCCAGATGTAAAGCCAAGGACGATACTTTCCGAGAAAGAAGGAATGACATCATGAAGGAAAGTGATGGATGGTTGAACCCTACATATGAAGAAATTAATGACATCAAGGAATTGGATCATCAGTCAACTAGAAGATCCTATAGAGTACTGATGATAGAGTCCCTATTTAAGAAGGAGCTCTAGGAGGTTCCTATGAGTAAAGGAACTCGAGTAAGTTTCTGAGTGAAGAGAAACTTGGAACTCATCCCTGGTTCAGAGGGAGAGTTAGAAATGACAATTTTGTCTTCAGTTTCAAAGAAATAATGGAGGATTGTGTAATCATCTAGCATCTGCCACTCCTTGAGGATGTGGTAGGGCATCCAAGACAAGAGTGGGAAAGCAGACCGATATTCTTGAGGGATGGGAACCCAATATGAGAATAGTCCTAGTAGGGTATACTCAGAGAACACCCGGGTGGGTATGACCCTAAGAGAGACAATGATGATGTGTGTCTATCAGTCATTGGTCTCACCAACATTGTGTGCTCTGATCTAAGTGAGAGATAGAGTTGTCAGTCAAGGCCTTGCTAAATGAAAACAATGTTGGTTGAAATGACGCTATAACAGATGGATTGCAAATCCGATTATTATTATGAGAAATTCTCTAGATTAAGAATGACCAAGTACCATTATGAATACCTCCCTAGTTAAGAGGGAGTGTTGAAGAAAATTTAACTAGGTTTGGTCTTCATAATGATTTGATCTTTGTAAATGATGTAATAAAAGAAAATAAATTTCTTTTGTATGCCTTGCTGCATGGGTTACATGAGAAAGAAGTGTCATAGGTTAAAGACCTCTTCTTGATGTCTTTAGGATTTATTAATATGTCAAAGAGTCAAGTCATGTATGAAGGAGCTCTTCATGAGCCTATGTAAAATGTTTACAAGCCTAAGAGTAGTCCTCCAAGACCAAGCTCAATCCTCCAAAGCAAGCAAAAAGAAGTTTGTAAGAAAAAAAATAATGAGATCATCATGTTGGCCTCAAAATTGAATTAAATAGCTAAATGGCAGTCATGTCGGATAAAAAAAATGACATGTCCGGTTCACTTGTTGAAGTCGTCTCAAATATGGATACAAACCACTATAAACACCCCGTCAAGGTATCCACAAAAAAAACATAGAACTCGAGTTTGTTTGAAAGTTCAGATGGGTGTAGGTAGCTCAGAGTCTCAAACAAGGTCACAGTGCTATTCCTCGTGGGTATAATAGTCTCCACTCAAATTCAATCTCAGTGCTATGTCTCGGTCATAATCTATCTCCTTCTCTAGGGTTATAATCTCAATGTACTGAAGTCATGACATAATGCAATTGTAATATATTTCGGTGATCCCATCAATCTCAACATAATTGTTATTAATGCATAGATCATACAAGAGCATGGAGAATATCACGATTAGCCTTGGCACAATTGGGATGACTTCACAGATCCTAGAGGAGCATGGAGAATATCATGATCAACCTTGACATACTTGGGATGACCTCGCAGATCCTATAGGGGCATGTAGATTATTATGATCATTGTTGAGATGCTCTCTAGATAGTTACATTCTTTGTATGGTTAGATAAGAAGAAACTTGGTTACCCCATAGTGAAGCATTCTCGACATATCAAACACAGTCATGATTTCAGTAAAGTAGAAATCATGGTCTCAGTCATAATAAAGACAAGATTATGATTTCGGTGCAACTCTCACACAATATAGAAACCTTGTTGACATGGTGAAGATCTCAAGTGAGATTGCAACAATAACCTAAGTAAAGAAGCAACTATGGAGTAGAAACAATGATTTCTTTGTCATGGTAAAGGCCTCAATGAAGGTGCAGCAATGGTGTTACAATAGTCATGATGATCTCAGTGAAGGAGCAGCGAGGATGATCTCAGTACGGGTGCAACAGTAGTGCAACTATGATGACATTAGTGTAGCATCAGTGATGATGATGATCTTAGCAGTGACAGAGAAGAGGATTGGTGTCTTGATCTTGGACTGGCCTAGTAGGTTAAGGGTCATAGTCTTGGTATTCGTCAATTGGAATGTCTATAAGAAGAACATTGTGTAGGTTTTCCTCTCCAAGAGGGAGAGGTTTTGGCCCTGGTAGAAAGCCAAATATCTTTTGTTCTTGTCTCTTTGTTTTGATAAAAATTTGATGAAGAAAACAAACACACTAATAATAAGAAGAAGATCAAGCTAAGTTAAAAATGAAAATTTCTTCACAAATTGTTATCCTGCTAAGAAGAATCTCACTAAATTCTAATTGCACTAGATTCTTCAATAGGTCGAAGTTGCAGGGCTGTAGTAGGGACAAAACTTTGAAGATGGGGGCTGAAACTTTCAAGTTGGGGGTAAGAAGTTCTAAAGTTAAGGATTGAAATTTTGACTTGAATTTGGGTTGAAGTAGTTTGACAAAATATTGACTTGGTGGAGGAGTAAGGTCATTTGGTATGGTCTAAGGTCTTGGTCTATCTCAATTTGATTTACTAGAGGAAGAATTTGACTAGGTTGTCCCCTATAAAGGGGTTTTATCCCTGGTCGAGTGCCTTTATCTGGTGTCATTATTTTAATGTTTTGATTTGATTATTTATTGATGAAAGGAAGATAAAACAAGAACATAAAGAAAGTTAATAAGACTGCAAGAATATCACAAGTAATTATCAACATAAGAGAATATTTCTGCCTTTTTGAATTTCTAACATGTTTTAACATGTGGCGATATGGAAAAAAGAGCCAAAAGAAAAGGAGCTTAAGTAATCCAACACCATTGAAAAATGAAAAAGGTTATATGATGTTATATGCTAATACAATCAATTGAGGATTCCCATGGATAAAACCATGGACCTTCATCCATGGTAAAGGAGGTACCTAAACCATGAATACGAAAGATAAATAATTGTAGAAGTTGTCGATGGTGTGGTGAAGAAATAAAATATTAACAGAAAGATCACATAATAAAAAGGAAGGGTGAGAAGAGGGTATACATTTGGTAATATATTACTAAATGTGTGAGAAGAGTAATGAGGGTAAGATAGATAATGCGTTTGCTATAAATTTCAACTCATGATACAAAGTAAAGAAAGGAAAGAGCTAAACAATTGGACAACGATAATTAGAGATTAATTTTCTCGATAGGCGGGCTCCTACTAAAATTTGGGGATAGGTGCCTCTAGTGGGTTGGAGTATGAAAAATTATAAAGGGGATATTGATCTCCTACAAGTGGGTGCTTGCATTTTTTCTAACTATAGATGTGTTGAAAATGCAAAATAAAATTATAATTTAATTTTTCCTTGATTAAATTAGGAGAAATTCGAATTTCAATTCTAGTAAAATACTTGGAGATAGTTAACTGAGGTGACATGGCTCTTGTCACTCAGTTAACTCAATAAATTTGAGTTGGAGACACTTGATTTCAATTCTACATGATTGATTGTTAATTTGTAGCAATCTATTTCAGTTAATTTGAGTTATTGTCAATGTAACTAGTTCTCAATGTCAGTAGAACTAGCGGAGGTTCAGTTATGGGTGTGTAACTTTTTTCACACTGAGTAATCATCTGTTTAAATGATCAAAAAGCCTAAATTAACTCATGCATGCAGAGAATTCAAGTTACCCAGTTGAGATTGGAGTTCAAGGGAAATGTACTATCAGTTGTAAACTAGTTTAAGTTATACAGGTGGTGCATGCAGTCAAATAAGGGCCTAAAGGAATTGTGCAATTCTCAATGAGAAATTTCCCTAATTAATAGTGGATAATTCCTCATCAAAAAGTGCAAGGAAATATGGGATTGAAGGCGTGACATTTTGGGGAAGTATTAGCCAAGGTCAGTTAATCAGGTAGAGGATAGAAGATACATGTGCAGGTTGAGCTTAAGCGTGAGCAAGCATATTGTATTCATCCAGATTCTTTGATTAATGCAATACAAATAGTAAGGGGATTTGAGCAGTTGCTTTTCCCTAGATAAATATGTGTGTATGTGTGTTAAATCTTGTGAATGTTAATGATTCGTGTTCTCGATCATGAATTTTATTTTGCGGATGACTAGCGTAGAATTTAGTCTCGAGATTTATTAAATTTCACGAGTAATTTAGAATATACACATTAATTTCTACATGGTATTAGAGCAGGTTGCACAATAGAGGAGATATTTCAGACTTGTTATTGCAGGAGGATCGAACTTGCAGGATCAATTCTTCATAATTAGCAGGATGGCCTTCTATGGACTAAGACTTGAGTATGCCCTTGAGGGAAGCTCAAATTATGTTTCTTGGAAGGACATGATGGAGGAAATGTTTGAAGATAATGGGTTGAGGGACTTCATAGATAATGATATCCCAAAGCCTCCAACAACGGATGCCCAAGTTCTAGTAGAATGGAAGAAATGTGTAGCAAAGGCAAGGAGGATCATATTGGAGGGAGTTTGAGACCATATTGTATCAAATATCCATGGGAAAGAGACTCTGTATGCAATGTGGAAAGCCTTGACATATTTGTTCTAGAATAGTAGTGACCACAGGAAGCTGGAACTAAAGGACAAGATTTGAAATATCAAGATGCAAAATGAAGACATAATTCCATAGTACCTTAGCAAGTTCACACAATGTTGTGATGAACTTGGTAAATTTGGTGTTATTGTAGAAAAGGATGATCTGGTATGCCTAACATTTTTAGGCCTTCCTAAGGGTTAGAAAAAATACTAGGATTCAGTAAATGGGAGGGAGAAGCTACCAAATTGGGAACTCCTTTCGTCCGATTTGGTACAAGAGGAGATAAGGTGGAGCAATAGAGATGGGACCTCATCCAAAGAAGAGGAAGCCTTGGCCAGTTGGTAGTTGGGATGATAAGGAGGATGATGATGAAGATGAGTAGTCAGATACCTCAAGTAGGAGGATATTTTGAGCCAAGTGGGCAGAGGTAACGCATGCAACAATGTGTACAAGAGTGAGGTGGAGTGATGGATATAATTAGTCCACAAGTTGTAGAAATTTGGGCAGGGTCCATTGAGGTGTGTTTGTTTCATGGATCATTACCATTGCTACAGGGGCCCACAATATTCAATAGCATGAGTATCAATGTTAGTTAGATATTGAGGGGTGTAGAGCAGTGTCGACAATGGAGTAGGAGGCTCGACAACAGAGTCAACAACAACACAATTTTCCAAGTAGATAGTTGCAGACACAGTTGATTTAGTTTTTGTTTTATTTTTTGGATGCTTCTCAGTTGCAGAAGTTGCAGTAGCAGTAGCAACAAAGAGAAGTGTTGCATGCAGTACATATCAAAGGTGCTATATTGGGGTATATGTGAATCCCTTTCTTGTTGAGAGGGAGTGTTGAAAATGCAGCAAGAAAATCCTAATTTAATTTTTCCTTGATTAAATTAGGAGAAATTCGAATTTCAATTTCAGGAAAATACTTGGAGCTAGTTAACTGAGGTGACATGGCTCTTGTCACTTAGTTAACTCAGTAAATTTGAGTTGGAGACACTTAAGTTCAGTTCTACATGATTAATTTCTAATTTGTAGCAATCTATTCCAATTAATTTGAGTTATTTTCAGTGTAACTAATTCTCACTGTTAGTAGAACTAGTGGAGGTTCAGTTAAGGGTGTGTTAATTTTTTCACACAGAGTAATCATTCAGTTAATTGATCAATCAACCTAATTTAACTCATGCATGCAGAGAATCTGAGTTACCCAGTTGATATTGAAGTTCAAGGGTTGTGTATTATTAGTTGTAAACTAGTTCAAGTTGTACAGGTGGTGCATGTAATCAATAAAGGGATTAAAGGAATTGCCCAATTCTTAATGAGAAATTTCCCTAATTAATAGGGGTTAATTGCTCATCAAATAACGCAAGGAAATAGGGGCTTGGAGGCTTTTTTCCAAGTATTAGCCAAGGTTAGTTAGTCAAAAAGAGGATAGAAGATACATGTGTAGGTTGAGGTCAAGCTTGAGCAAGCATATTGTATTCGTCCAAGTTCTTTGATTAATGCAATACATATAGTAAGGGGATTTGATTAGCTGCTTTCCCTTAGATAAATCTTTGTGTATGTGTGGTAAATATTTATGCATGTTAATGATTTGTGTTCTTGATCGTGAATTTTCTTCTACAAAAGAATAAAGTAGCTTCTAGTCTTGTGATTTAGTAAATTTCATGAGCAATTCAGAATCTACACATTAATTTCTATAGGTGGGTTCCTACAACAATCGTTTAAAGAAAAGAAAAACTATTTGTGATTTTCTTCTTTTATGGGTTTCCACGTTAAATGTTTGTAGTCCTTTGTGTTCATTTTATTATGTGATGGTTTCCTATTAATTACATAAATAAATGAGAAATAATAATAATATAAGAAAAAAGTATATATTTGGGAAACAAGATTACTCATTCACCACACCCCCTGCCTTAGTATTCAATAATTGGTATCAGAGCAAGGTTCCTTCAATAAATCCTAACCACTGGAACGAAAATCTAACAGGAAATGGTAAGTCAGGATGATTTTTTCTCAATACGTTATCCACAATTTAGTGGGAAAAACATTACCTTTTGGAAAATTAGAATGAATACTTAACTAATGTCACTTGGCATGGGCATTTGGAAAATTTTAGTGATTGGCTATTAGAACCAAGTGTGATGCAGGAAAGTGTTCCCTTCGCGGACAGAGGCAACCCCTCTAGCCCTAGAGTGGGTCTAGTCACAAACAAAGACAAATCAACAATAACTTTCCTTAAATAGTCAAAGTTGGAGGCCTACCTCAACCGGTGGTCGATGGAGTTCCGTTGTGCTACTTCTGCTTTCACTTCCTTCTCCTCAATGAGTGATCAACCTGGAACAATGCAAAAGAAATACAACAAAACACGTAACCAGAAAACAACAATGATCTATTTACTCACAAAGTCAAGAAGTCATGAGCTATCAAGTAAATCACATACAAGACATAGGAAAACATCATTGATTGTATTAATAATGAAATAAGAGAAATACTACAACCAAACTCTTGACGTCGCAAGCCTTCTTAGAGGAATCCAGCCAGCATGTTCTTCAAGCATTCACTCTTTGAAGATGGATCTCCCAACATACAAAGTCTCTCTCTCTCACTCACAAGTTTTACATGAAGTCAAGGACACTTCACAACCTTCCACAAGCTATCAAGACTCTCACACTTATCACACTCACACCAGCTATCTATCAAACTCAAAGCACTAACAACACTGCTCAATCCAAGAATTTACCAACTAGCTGATCATAGCAAAGGTGAGTGTTTAAATAGGAGAAGGAGTCTCCATCAAAGGTGAAATAGAGAGCTTATCCCCAAGGAAGGTAGCACAATTGACGGAACTACCACACTAGGGAAGGAAGGGTGACACAAACTATGCCAACAACCAGGTCTGGAGTCATCCAGAAGGCCGACTGTTGGAACAAATTCACCAAATCTGGATCATCATGAGTATATAACAGAGCTTCAGTGCTGGCATCGTTAGTAGCTAATGTAGCCAGTTAGATTGTTGTTGAAGATATCAAATAACCTCACGATGGGGCATGAAATCGAACCATCGTGGGAAACAGATGTACTTCTGTGCTAGTAGCGCTGTTGGACTATTTATGAGCGTTGTTCAGCACGTATATTAAGTCCATAGTTGCGATGAGGCAGATAACTTAGGAAAAGTGGGTCAATTGGTAGCATAAGAGAGCATTTGTTCAGTATTTGACTTGGACACATGACATAGTACAGGGACTGGGAGTGAAGGTAGTGATAAATTACTATGTAATAGATGCCCCCTAAAGTATGAAGCTCGAGAGAGTGGGAGGGGTGAAATGTTTTATGAAACTAACTAAGCTGGAACACCATCTGGAAGAACCTAGAGGTACAAGTACAATTGAAATCTCTGATAGTGAAATACATGTAGTCTAGGCATGGATGCAGCCATCCAAAAGACATACGAGCTAGGTCTATGGTATGGATGTAGCCATCCAGCTAATAAGACCATAATAATGATAAAGGTATGGTCGCAGACTTCCACGAAGACTCAGGTATGGTTACAACCATCCATCAATGAGTCATGTAATCATGAACCAATCCACGCAGCCCGAACATGTGTAAACAGAGTTCGAGGTCTTGAACCTAACAGATCATAGTACAAATTCTGACATGTAAATAGAGGTGCTGAAGTCGAGCATGAGAGAAAGTTGCTTGATTACCGGTCGATGATGCAAACCATTAACAAGCATGAGAGAAACCACCAATAATGCTAATGGTTCTCAAGGTATTATCTAGTACAATCCACGAAGTGTGAAGAAGGAGTTGGAGTCGAAAATTCGCGGAATCACCCAATCGACGACCAATGATGTAAGTCGATCGTCAGGTGTGAAGAACTTGCCATTGAGGCATGCAAGCTCAAAGGTACCGAAATGGATCTCTAGATCAATCTCCTATATAATGAGCTGATGTCGATAGGAGACGATCTGTTGCAGGAGGGCCATAATGTTTCCCCCATCAACGACACAAGACAAGGAACAAATGGTAGATGGTGAAACAGAATATCAGATGAAAAAGCAAGGATGTAAACTGCAGAAGGATTATACTCTTGAACATGTCGGCGACATGACTTCGGAGGGTGGCAGCATTCAGGTACCAAGTGATCAACGACTTAATGGAGACAACATGGACCAGATGGAATGAGGCTAAATGACAACCCAAACCCATGGAAGGCCAAATGACGATGTATGGATATCCCAACCTGACAAGAAGCAAAAGTGTCGATGTTCAAGAGTGACGAGTTGCCATAGACAATCAACGATGATTTCCAAATTCCCCCCCCCACTATTGCTGGTGAGTACCCCAATTATTTTTGAAAATAAGCTTGAAGGGGATAGCATATGCTTGTAATATAAGTTCGACCTTCAGTTGAATCCAACCTAGTAATAGTTTAACGAGCCCTAGGGAGGAAAAGGTCGAGTCTCATCATGGTGATGAGTCCAATGTCGTTAGGGTTTAACGAGTCCGACATAGGTAAAATGCGGAGTCTTTTTCATGTTTAGGGAGTTTGAAAAAGACATGGAAAATAAAACTCCACTGGGGTCCTTTTTCGTAGATTTGTGTCTCTCGAGCCTGAAAAGGTATAAAACGATACTCGAAAGAACTGCTTGACCATTACAATCAAGGAGTACTTTTCGTGATTAGTGACCTCGACCCGAAAAAGTAGAAAAGTGATTGAAACCATGTCATTTCCTAACCAGTATTGAACCTGAAACGACAAAGGTCCGACAATGTTTTCACATTTATACAGTCAGAAAAGTGCTGAAAGTGGACCGCCTTTTTAATTATGTTTAACGAGTCAAAAAGGAAAACTCGACAATCTTTTCAGATTTTACAAGTCAGAAAAGAGCTTAAAGGTGTTTCGTCCTAGAAGAACGAGTGGTATAAAGGGTAGCACTAGTTCCGACAATGGTGGAACTGCTCAAAACATGTAATGGTCAATAGGCTGGCTAATAAAACCACTCATCGCTGTGGTTCCTCGGGAAAGGAAAACAACCAAGTGAAAGCATATGATCGGCCAAAGAGATGGTGGCAATGGAATGAAACAACCAAGGCTCATCTAGCAAAATTTAGTAGATAAAAATGGCAATCACGATGTGTAAATCAGGTATGGGTTCATTTTTATACAAGCTTGAACCATGGAGAACTCTGCTTGGATTTGGTTTCATGTTTACACAAGCTTGAAATGAAAAACTATGCTTGTTATAAGTTTGCATGCCCCCAAGCATAATGACACAAATCGAGCTACATGCCCCCCAAGCTTCATTACATTCAATGAGGTGGATGGAATGAAGGTTCACTTTCGAGATCTTGGAAAGATTCGACTTGGATTTTACGAGATCTTAAGCAAAGACTCAATTTGGAAAGGGACTGGTTTCATTTTTTAATGAGGTTGACATGGTAAAAGAACTATCCTCATAACCTTTGTTTGATTTTTTAACGAGCTTGACACAAGATCAGGAACTATGCTCGACACCCTTGTTTCATTTTTTAAACGAGCTCGACACAAGATCAGAAACTATGCTCGAGCCTCCTTGCTTCATTTTTAACGAGCTTGACACAAGACAAGGAACTATTCTCGGGGATCCTTGTTTCATTTTTTAACGAGGTTGACACAAGATCAAACTATCCTTGGACACTCGGTTTCATTGGCCATATGAGAACATGGCTCCCAAGAAGTCTTCATGCGATGGAAGGGACACACTCTGGGAGGAATACATGTCATGAGGCACTAATGACAAATCAGGTTCCAATGTCCCCAGTACATGATGTACGAGACCATCTGCAGAATCATTAGCAGAGGCGGATATGGAACGGGCAGCCACATAATTGACCTGTGGCAAAGAAGGTACTGCTTGCGGATAACAACTGATAGGGGATGACAGCTGCGCAGGAGGCACCGGGGGGCTAAAGAACGATAATTGGTTTATGGTCACCATTATTTTGTCGTGTGGAAAAAAAACCAAACAGAAAAGTGAAGAGACGAGGGCCCGCATGGCATAAACACAGTCGCGGCCAAGGAGAAGACTGAAATCTAAAACACCTTGGACAACCATGATGTCTATATAGACAGTTTTGCCCCCCAAAGTAACAGGAAACTTTGGGAGGATCCCTAAAGGTTAATAGGTTCCTCCGTCAAACACCAACAGATTCTGTGTGACTGGCACAAGCTGTGGGGAGCCCAAAGCTTGCCAAGTAGTGGAAGGCATGAGACTAACTGACGCACCCTCATCCATGACAGTGCCACGTACTGCCTTATTATAGGCATGTACTATAATATGGAAAGGCACATAGGATGGAAGGTGAAATGTAGTCAAATGACTCTAGTCGAAAGAAACGGCCGAACTACTTGGTGGGGGAATAGTATGATTGCCCCCCTGCTTTACTGGAACCAAAGAAGGACCCTCTTTCTCAGCGGGGATAGGAGGGTCGTTCTCGGACTTAGGAGAATCTAACGAGATGAGAAGAACATGAGCATGATGCTCTTTTGAAATAGAGTGATCAACAGGTGGTGAACCCAAGTTGACACTCTCTCCGACCAATGGTTGGTCTAGAACAGGCTTAGCACAGCCAGGTTCAGAAAGAGGAGGACAGATAAGAGAAGAATCTAAGTCAAACTCTTGGTCAATGGGGAGAGGGTCTGAAGAGAGCCTCTGATAACCAATGGGAAGTTAGGGTGAAGACGCTGTAAGACTTTCCAAGATGGCAGAATCTTTATCCATGGGCAGACAAAGGTGAAGGGGATGGTTGCCTTCACATAGCCTACAGGGGAATCGAATCTTCCCTTTCTTCTTACCATTGCCAATTGATAGTGTAGCATCACCATGAGCTTCAGAGGACAATGAGGTATGAGTCAGATCGTGAGACCATACTTCTAAGATCCTAGGAATTCCAGGACAATCACGAAGAAGATGGTCACCCTTGCACAATTTACAAGGAAACTTAACCTTTTGTAGAGGAGCAGAAGGTGTTCCAACCTGAGATGTACTCAGAGCAGTAGCTGCACAAGTGGCCTCACGTTTATTAGACTTATTCTTCTTCTTCATCTTATTCTTCTCCTTCTTAGTCTCCTGGTTACCAGATGTGAAACTTTCACTAGGCGAAGGAGGAGAGGAGGAGGAAGAAACAGGGGAAGAAGGTGTAGGCTCAATCTTGGAATCATCGTGCCATGGTTCAGACGAAGAATATGGTGGAACATGAGTCATGATGCTCGGGACCACTGAGGTTGAAAACAACCATACAGGCAAACCGATGGTTAACCCAGGCAAAGACAATGTTGCCATATACGGAGCACCAGCATTTCCAAATGAAGGAAATTGACCAGGAATTCCATATGGGGGAAAACATTGGCCGGTAGACTCAGGGAATGTTGCCATCAAGAATGATCCTGAAAAACACTCTTGTCACAACTAAGAACTTGAACTGTTACCAGGAATATTTCGTGGGCAGTAAAGTTTATGACGTAGGAACAAAACTTGACCTTTTCATGTTTCAAGAATCGAGAAAAGGACGAAAAGATGACTCTATCTCTTTCAAGGTTTAATGCGCCTTAAAGGACAAGTGCTCAGATGGACCTTTTCTTTTAAGGAGTCTGAAAAGGAATGAAAGTGACTACTCTGGAGAAACTAGGCAAAAGGTTTATCAAACAACCCGTAAAACTGCATATACACCTTGGCAGTCATATGAAAACCAAGGAATTTCCATATGGCAGTCAATATTCTCGAATGCTGTGTTCGGTGCGTTACGATTTGCAAGGCGGTAGACATGGCTTCCTAAGGATATAAGATGATAACCTAGTGGGGTCTCCCAACATATACTCGATAGTACATGGGAGCACAACTCTATACTAGACTGCTATTGAGTCACAGAAGGAGGAATCACCCAACCTTGAGTGAGAACAATAGTGACTAGGTTTAACGACGCTAGAGCACATCTCTAGCCTAGACCTCTAAATAATGAGCGTTATGTTCCAATGCATTGTTAGATTTATTCAGTTCATTTTAAAGTTGATCTTGAATTATGTTTCAGTATTTAGGCCTTACCGTATGTATACAACAAAACCTAGGATGCAGCTAGAATGAGTAAACCATCTTGTAACTTCAATGAACACCTACCTACAAGAGGGTAGAGAGATCATTCCCAAACCAAGAAAACCAAGACAAGCGAATGCAAACACTAAGAAACACAATGCATCAATACACTAATCTCACGATGCATCGATACTACTAATGAAAGATTTAAAATTCGCTTTTCAATTTCTCAAACATGAAAATTCGTACTGCAAATGTACTTTAACTTTCATATACTAAATGAATGCAAACTTTTGATTTTTTTTTTTTGTGTGAATTTAAAGGGACAAACAAGCAAGTGTGAACTGATCAATCCAAACAATTGTGATCTATGCTTGGTAGCGAAGAAATCGAATCAACATAAAAAATTGGTTCAATAATCAACACTAAAAATCAACCAGCAAGAAAATAAGCAGTGAAAAAGCCTCAAGCAAATCACAAGATGGTTGTGGATGAACCTTGAACAAACAAGTAGCCGAACAGACAAGTAACCCAAGCAAACGGTTTCTCGACAAAACTTCTAAAGGGCTAGGTCACATGGTCTAAAAACACAAGACTCACTCAATGAAATCAAAGAGACAGTACCCTAACCAAAAGCAATTAAAACAAGCTAATGAGAGACAAGAAACAACAGGGGATAAACAAGATTGATGAATTCAGGAGGTAAAGTTGTAAAAACAACTTTACAGGAATCATTTCAAGTGTTACACTAACAACTAGAGACCATTGCAAGTGTTACACTAATAACTAGAGATGACGTCATAGGACCATTGCAAGTGTTACACTGACAACTAGAGATGTCATTGCAAGTGTTACACTGAAAACTAGAGATGGTCATGAAAGTACACCTATTTTCCGCGACGGTCTGATTTCAAGAGTTGTCATGGGAATTAGACTAGCAACCCAAGATCGTCGCGGGTACAAAGCTACAAAATGGCGATGACGTCACGACTGTTAGGGTATGTTCCGCGATGATGTAAAAAAACAAAGGCAAATGAGCCAAAAACTCCCAAACAAAAACCAACCAATCTAACAAACAATAGAGGGACTTCCTAGATTGATCTAGGTGACCCAAAAGATTGATAATTGATCCCTAAAAACAAAGAGAGACCAAATCAAAATCAAAATAAGAGCAAAGAGAAGAACATAGGACAGACTCCCCAACAGAGTCGCCAATTTGTGATGCAGGAAAGTGTTCCCTCTGCAGACAGAGGCAACCCCTCTAGCCCTAGAGTGGGTTTAGTCACAAACAAGGACATATCAACAATAGCTTTCCTTAAATAGTCAAAGTTGGAGGCCTACCTCAATCAATGGTTGATGGAGTTCCGTTGCGCTGCTCCAGCTTTTGCTTCCTTCTCCTCAATGAGTGATCAATCTGGAACAATGCAAAGGAAATACAATAAAACACATAATTGGAAAAGAACAATGATCTGTTTACTCACAAAGTCAAGAAGTCATGAGCTATCAAGTAAATCACATACAAGACGTAGGAAAACATCATTTATTGTATTAATAATGAAATAAAAGCAAGCTTACAACCAAAGTCTTGACGTCGCAAGCCTTCTCAGAGGAATCCAGCTAGCATGTTCTTCAATCATTCACTCTTTGAAGATGGATCTCCCAACATACAAAGTCTCTCTCTCTCACTCACAAGTTTTACATGAAGTCAAGGACACTTCACAACCTTCCACAAGCTATAAACACTCTCACACTTGTCACACTCACACCAGCTATCTATCAAACTCAAAGCACTAACAACACTGCTTAATCCAAGAATTTACCAACTAGCTGATCATAGCAAAGGTGAGTGTTTAAATAGGAGAAGGAGTCTCCATCAAAGGTGGAAGAGAGAGCTTATCCCCAAGGAAGGTAGCACAATTGACAGAACTACCACACCAGGGAAGGAAGGGTGACACAAACTATGCCAACAACCAGGTCTGGAGTCATCCAAAGGCCAACTGTTGGAACAAATTTGCCCAATTTGGATCATCGCGGGTATATAACAGAGCTTCAGCGCTGGAATCACTAGTAGCTAATGTAGCCAGTCAGGCCGTTGTTGAAGATATCAAATAACCTCACGATGGGGCATGAAATCGAACCATCGTGGGAAACAGATGTACTTCCACGCTGGTAGCGCGGTTGGAATATTTATGAGTGCCGTTCAGCGCGTATATTAAGTCCATAGTCGCGATGAGGCAAATAAATTAGGAAAAGTGGGTCAATTGGCAGCATAAGAGAGCAATTGTTCAATATTTGACTTGGACACATGACACAGTAGAGGGACTGGGAGTGAAGGCAGTGACAAATTACTGTGTAACACCAAGAAACTGCTCTAATTGCTGAGGTTGGTTAGAAAAGGTATGAAAGTAATGCTAAGGCTATGAATGCAATTTTGGGTGGATTTGTGCCATTAAAATTTGTCAAAGTAATGTAGTATGAGAAAACTAAGGAAATGTGGGATAAACATGTTCGCAGTTATGAAGGGAATGCCAAAGTAAAAAATGGAAAACTATAGAACTATAGATACAATATGAAAACTTGGAAATGAATGAGGATGAAAGCTTAAGTTGTTTTCTTCTCATAATGGATTAGGTTGTAAAAAAAATGAAAGGAATAATTGATGAAATTTATGATGATACAATAGTCCAAAAGGCATTGAGATCACTTGCTCCTAGAGTTGATGTCAAAGTTTCGACAATAGAAGAAATGAATGAATTATTTTAGCTAACCATGGAGAAACTTAATGGAATAATTACATCCTATGAGCTGTGAAAGAAGAATAATAAAACAAACTCATAGAAGTTCATTTTAAAGTATCAAGAAAGTAAAAACAATATCAAGACCAAGACTTCTCCAGACAAATTTTAGACGAAGATGAAGCAATTTTTTTCAAGAGAATATAAAAAGGAACTCGAAAATATAAAGGTATGTTACCATTCAAATTTTTTCAATGTTGTAGAATATGTAACTTTTCTTCCAAATTTCCTTACAAAGAAAATAATATTGTTGAAAAGGAAGAAAAAGGAAAGAAAACATCTAAGAAAAATATCAAGAAGAAGTTTGCTAAAAAGGAAAAGTTTATATTCATAAGAAGAAAATTACAACTCATCAAAGGATGAAGTAGATTATGAATCTGAGATAAACCTTGATGAGAATTTTCTTATGGAACTTAAAAGTCAAATTCATGTTATGGATAAAACTAATTCAAAAAAATGTGAAGCTATTGTTGACATGGAAAGTGAAATTCTAAGTGCATTGGAGGAAAAAGATAGGATTAGAATAATAAACAAAAATAATAAAGAAGAGATCCAAGCTTACAAAGAATAAGAGAAGAATGTAGGTGAAGAGAATGGTTCTTTTAAGAGTCTGATTAGAAGAATCCAAATGAATGGAGGAAGTTTTAGTGAAACATTTACAAGCCTAAGGAGAGATATTGTGATAAATTGGAATCATAAGTTGTGTCTTTGAGAAAAAACCTTAAGAAGACTAAGACACGGGTGGATTTGAACTTAAAATTTGTAAAGGGATTAGAAAATTTAGGTAATATTATCAACAGTCAGTGACCTTCATCAATTAAAACAAGACTCTGGTACAAGGAAACACCAGAACAAGTTAAAGGATATTCAAGCTCCAAAAAGTTGAAATATGAGGATTCAAAAAGCTATGTTAATGCTCCTAAGGGAACAAGAAGCCAAGCTAGAGAACCTAGAAAGGGAAGTGATGATAAACAAAAATAGAATCAATCGAGTGACACAAGAAATAGAGGATAAAGAAAGCAACACAGATCAATTGTTCATCCAATCAACAACTAAATACCAAACCCGTCAAAGAGATTTTTCCCTCCTAGGTACCCATACAATTTGTTCATTATTTTATCTGCCATAATTTTGCTCATAAATAAGTACATTGCACAACATACAAAACTATCAAGATTAGAAATTCAAGGGTTAAGCCAAATTTGCATGATATGACAAGAACTAGAAAACCATTCAATGATGCATTTTCTCCACTTATGGATGAAGTTGAGTGATTAATTTACAATAAATTTGGGCATAATATCAATGAATGTATAATCAAGTTGATGCCTTCCTATCAGCAAGATAGAAAATAAGTATACCAAAATATGGAAAAATAAGAAGACTATACATCCAAAAGAGTGTGGTTTAGTTTTATATGCCAATAATCAAGGAAATCGTTGGCACATTGATAGTGGATGTTCAAAACACATGATAAGTGAAAAAAGTATATTTATATACTTCAATGAAGGTAAAGGTGGAAATATTATCTTCGGCAATAATGCACCAACAAGAATAATGGGTCAAGGGACAATCATCTTGGAAAAGGGAAAGACCAATGTTCAAAATGTATTGTATGTAAATGGTCTTAAGAATAATATTCTAAGTGTAAGTAAAATTTGTGACTAAGGATATGAGGTAAATTTCAGGTCAAATGAGTGTGTGTTCAAATACTTGGAAACATGATAAACTATAATTAAAGCAATTAGGACTCCACATAAAGTATATTTGTTACAAGGAGAGAAAGAAAGTTGTTATTTGGGTAAAATTGATGAGAGTTGGTTGTGGCATAGGATATTAGGGGACCTCAATTTTCATCATCTAGTTAAAATAAGTAAATGGTGTTGCTTGATACATGCCCAAAATCAACAAACTTGAATAAAATGTATGCAATTTATGCCAATTTGAAGAATATTCAAGAGTTCAATTCAAATCAAAGGAATATTCTAGAAAACGTCATCTAGATTTATGAAGGAATGAAATGAAATACATACAAAAAAAAGAGATACAATGAAATGTAACTTCAATTAAAAAATAGCAAATGCTGAAAATTATTTATATGCATAATGAAAACAAAATAGCTCGGACGATGGTAGCTTTTCTCTGAGAAGAGATGTGACGACTACATGCATTCTGAACCATGTTAGCATGAGGCTTCAAGGACTTTTTATCATGAATAAACAATGAGAAACCCTAAACATCCAAAAACTTAAGCTTAGGAGATGAAGCGCTAAAAGCTTGTGGGCCTTGATGGGGTTAGTTAGAATTTCAACTTCTCAAGGTCATAACTTTGGCATATGATCTCCATTTAGAACACAAGATAAGCCATTAGAAATATCTATCTAAGGACAACACTTTTTACTGAAAACATCAATTAAAGACCCATGTTTTCCCATTTCGCCAAAAAACTTCATTTAGGGCCTTTAAAATGCTCTGGAATTTTAGGACCCAAAAACTACCAAAAATAGAAAACTACTAAAATAGGAAACTGATAAGAAACAATGTTGTGGGTCCAAGTGGAATAGTTGAGTGGCCACCAATATCCACTTGGATTAGTCCCCCATCCTTAGGAAGAAAGCTTCCCCATTGCATTGAGTGCCTCCATAAGATGGGAAAACTTCCGTTGAATCTTGTCTTTGGTAAGCTACTTGCCTTGGTGCATGATCTGGATGGCTTTGACAACGTGATATAGTTGGGTGAGTGTTTTTAATCTATGTTTCCATGATCTGATCAATTGTGGCCTATTCAATGCAATCTAGGTTGACCTCTCTCTATGTCAGTTGCTCGACAATGAATTATGTGTCCAATAATGGCAGACAATATGGCTTAAGGTGGTCCGCATTGAATACTAGGTGCATGCCAAGGAATTGGGGGATAGTTAGCTCAAAAGAATTATCACCCACAACATTAGTGATGGTGTAAGGTTGATATTAAAGAGGTCAAAGTTTCTGATGGGCTCCAACAAGGAGTTACTTTTGCAAATGCAACCAAACCTTGTCATCAAATTGAAACTTATGTGGCACCCAATGCTCATCATGACATTATTTATACTCTGTATTGGATTTCTCTAGGATATCATGAAACTTTCAGAAGAGGTGATCAATGTGTTCAATAAAATTGATGTCTGTATTAACCTTGGATTGAAAATGTGCAGATAATGTCTATGTAGTTGTAAGAGACATTGCAACATCAATTGAACACAATGGTTGAAATCCCTAGCCCACCTGAAAAGGGTTATGGCCAGTTGAGCTATGGAGAGCTCCGTTGTAGTTGTGTTGCGCATAGTGGAGAATCTCATCCCATGTTTGTGGAAGCTTATAGTTTCACATGTATAGTATGTGCATTATCATCTTGTTGATGACCTCTTTTTGGCCGTCAATTCGGGGGTGGAAGGTAGTCAAATTTGTGATCTTGGTGTCCAAAAATGACCAGAGGCTCAACTAGAATGCACTAAGGAACCTACTATCCTAATATAATATCATGGTATTTTTGATACCAAAATGTAACCACATCTATTCAAAGATGAACTTGACAATGGGTTTTTTTGTGATACTCTTCTTGCAGGAAGCCTATGTGGCCATCTTAGAAAATTTATCGATGACGACAAACACATAGTCATTTCCATGCTTGGTAGTAGTAAGGTCAAAGATATAGTCCATGGATATGGATTCCCAAGGATGGACAGGAGTAAGAAGATGGGTGTACATGCCTTTCTTCTTAATGGTTAACTTGGCTATGGCATAGGAAGTACATGATCTAATATATTTGCCAACATATTGTCAGAAATTTGCCCAATAAAAATAGTTTTGTAGTACCGCCACTATCTTCTCCAGACTAAAGTGCCCTGTAACTTGGCTATAATGTGCCTCCTGAATCATCTTGGAATAGTTTCTTGAAGGAACTCAAAGATGTCCTGGATAACGCAAAAATCCATCCTAAAGATGGAAGTTTGGAATTGGATTGATAGCCATCAACATATTTTAGGTGGTAAATAATTCAGAGTCATTTTCATATAGTTTCATCCATCTAGACATTTTGTGCTCACAAGAGTTGAGAAATGTGTTTTGTGCCACAATCGAGGGTTGGATAAGGAAGTCTGTGACATGATTTGTGGTACCCTCCTTTTATTTAATTTTCAAATAGAATTGTCGCAAATATGTGGACCATTTATAATGGTGATCATTCTACAACTTCCCCAGTATCTATATAAATTGAAGTGGTTGGTGATTTGTGTGGATGATCATCTCCTTCCCCAGAATATAATGTTTCCATTGTCAACATTTGTTCATGATAGAATACATTCCCTTATCATAGGTGGGATACCTTTGAAAATATCAGAGAGTGTCTCAATGTGATATGCCACGAGATGCCCTTGTTGAGTGAGGACTAAACCAATAACATAATCAAAGGCATCTATCTCGATCTCAAATGGTTGTTGTAGGTCTAGAAAGGTGAGGATTGGGGTAGAGAAAAGGTGGTTTTTTAGTTCAATGAATTCCTTGTATTATGTCTTGGACCAAAAAAACTTTTCTTTTCCTCCATCCTTGGTAGCTTGACTTAAGGGCCAACGGATATGAGATAACCCCAACAAAAATATCTAATAGAAATTAGCAAGGGCCAATAAGTTTTGATGCTCTATTTGATTCATTAGGGCTGCCTAATATCAAATGAATTCGATCTTATCTAGATCCATATGCATGTCTTGCTCATTAATTATGTACCCTAGATATTAGACCTAGGCCATGCCAAAGGAGCACTTCTCTAGGTTAGCACATAGCTTATGCTGCTGCAGAGTTTGAAGGACTTGTCAAAAATGTTGCAAGTGCTCTACCTAACTGACGATGAGGATATCATCTAAATATACAACAATAAATGAAGTTTTTGAAAAGGCACAAGTTGTCATCCATCAACCTCATAAAACTTGCGGGGGCACTTTTCAACCTGAAGGGCATGACCAACTACTCAAAGAGACCCTCCTTTTACTTGAAGGTGGTATTCCATGCATTTGTGGGTTTTATTGGAACTTGGTGATATCTAGACTTAAAATCAATATTTTGAAGTACCTTTTCCCCTTGAGCTTGTTAAGAAGGTCATCAATTTATGGGTTCATATATCTATTCCTGATTATGATTTTGTTAAATGTCTCATGATCATTGCAAAGTCTCCAAGTCCCATATTTATTTTGTATGAATACAATTGGGCTCCCACAAGGTGAGTAACTTGGTCGGATGTGCCCTTTTTGTAACAAGTCCCATATCTACTATTTTATTTCCTTGTTTTCTAGGAGAGAACAGTGGTAGATTGGCCCATTAGGTATCAGTGCTATGGGGGTTAGATTGATCGAATTCTTGACTTAATAGTGCAGAGGTATGCCTGTGGGTGAGAAGAAGATGTCCCTATACTCTTCCATGAACTTATACACTTACTTGTACTGTGTGAAGCATCCATTTCTAGGGTCCATAGTTGTGGCCATGATCTCCCCCCTAATTTGAGATTGAAGTAGGAAGAAATTTTTTTTCCTAGTCTAGGAGATGAATTTACTGCATTTCTTAGTAGATATCAAAGAAATGGTCGTAGGTGGGGATAACTATGGTATAATGTATAGTTTTCTTCCCAAATTAATAATAACAGTACATGTTATGGAGTCATACACAACATTATTCTTACAAAAGTATGGTTGTTCTAATAAATCATCACAAATTTCAAAGGGAGAAACATCACACAATACCTCATCCATGAAAGGCTTGATGTTATAGGGAAAGAGACATTGCTCTCTAATGCAGAGATCTCTCCCTTGGTGGAGCCACCCAATGGTGTATGGTTGTGGGTGTGGTGTTTTTGGCGGGAACAATCGCTTAACGACCTCTATTGAGATGAGGTTATTTTGACTCCCACTATAAAAAATGAACTGAAATATAACACCCTTCACCCAAAAATGTGAGTGGAAGAGATGCTCACTCTCCTTGGGATCTTCAAGCTCACTTTTCTTAACCTTGGTGATGGAAACGGTGGCACTGGTTTCTACACCAATGATTTTCTTCACCTTGATAGGTTCTAGCTCAAAGTTGGAACATGTGTCTAACTCTGAAGCTTTGAACCTGAACACCAGTGATTTCTTTATGCGGCATTCATTTGTGTTGTGAGTGGGGCTCTTATGGAAATCACACCACTTTCCTATATCTTTCTCCATATTCCCATTGCTATTATTTTTTTATGGCTTCTACAAGTTTCCCTGGGTTGTTCCACCTTAGCCATATCCGTTTTTCTACGGTTTGGAGGTACCCTTTCCCTTCTTTAGCTTCACAAATCCAAAGTCTAGCTTCTTCTATTTAAATTTCTGCTAGATCTTGACAGCATATCAGTATGTTGAACCAAGTGAGGATATTTTCAGGGTCTCAATTTCTATTTGGATGTATTTGTACAGATAGCCATGGTACTTGAGCACCAAATGTTGCATTGAGTCCTTGATACCTAGCTTCATGTATAAGGTTGTTAAAAATATAAAATTGCAGTCAAATTCCACTTGGATATTTTACTTGATGGAGATAATGGTTTCATTTAATTCCTGTTTTCAAGAGGACCAAAATTGGCCTAAAGATCATTCAATTTGGATATGGGAAAGTGTACTCATGAAAAAAATCCCACATGTGCACATTTGTCAAGGTTAGTCCTAAAGCAAAGTGGAAAACCTTGGAAGGTCATAAATACAAGTGATCTCTACCTCATTTAGACACAATCATGAGATACTCTTCTATCATGTTTTTTGTCTCACACAGGTTTGAGGCTTGTTTGCGGAGGAATAGGTTCACTATGAGGTAAAATTTTAGGGTTCGAAGCTTGTATTTATAATTTAGGGTTCTGTACCCTAGTCATAGGCACATCACAGGTGGGATTTGATACTATTCACTCACACACAAGTTCATTTGTGCAACTGGAGCTTTCCAGTCACACAGACAACTCTCCATCCATGTGATTGGGAAATAGGGTTTCTGTAGTCCAGATCTGACCCTAGTCGCATGCATGATAGGCTCAAGGGAGTGACGGGGAGGCTATAGTCACTCACATGACACCTCCTCCATGCAGCCAAGACCTAAAATATGAAATATCAGTCTCTTGAAGATTTTTCTCTGTGACTGCAATGTTCAACAGTTGACCGAAGATAGTGACAGTTCATTACAAATTTATGAATCGGGGTTTTTAGGATAAACATTGTTGGGTTTGTTCCATGGATGTTGTATTTGTTTTATTGAATAGTTGCATAGATGAAGATATGGATCATTTTACTCTCTTTTGCTGAATCATTTGATGACAGTCTACTTAAGAAGAAGAATTTGAAAGGGTTTTCCCCATATTGGGTTTTCTCCTAGTCTATGACCAATCTTGGTGTCTCTATGTGTGAATGATTTTCTTCTATTGTTCCTTTATGTTTCACTGTATTGATGATGATGATATTCTTCTTTCTACATAGTTGCATATGTTATTGAATAATGATGTAAATCTAAATAATTTTATGATGTTATGGCGTGAACTTAATATATTAATGAATAAATGTAATTATCAAAGAAAAGAATAATATAGCCCTATGAAAAATTAACATGGTATCAGATTCGGGTTGAAGAAAATTCATGGAGATCACCCTTATGAAGACATCTTCGATGGAAGCAAGAAGAGGATGGTGGAGACCTAAAATAATTCTAGGGTTTGAATAAAACCTTAGGAAATTTGTGTATTAGGGTTTGATGGATATTATGAGGATAGATTATGAGAGAAACCCTAGTTTATGGAAAAGATATGAGATATGAAACCTAACATGATCAATGTGAAGATACTCAAGCACTTGTGACAGATTTGATGAAGCCATAGATGGGATAGTCTCGAGTAGGCCTAGTTGTTGATAAAGTTCTTTGAAATAGTGAAGGAAATAAGTGGACTATGGATAATGATGGCTCTTGAAGACTGGTTCAAGAGGGAGAGGATCACCTCTCATTAAAGATAAGTTCTTTCTGATTTATGATGCTTCTTTATGTCCTTTATTTTATTTAGACTTATTGATTTGATTATTGTTTTGATCATTACTTATACTTCTGACATGTATACTTGAGTATATGGATGTTTATAACCTCCTACATGATATGTGATAAGTGGATCCTTCTTGAGGATGATTTGAGATGCAGGAAATATGGCTAGAGCTGGAAAAGGTAAAGAGGAACCTAATGAAAAGGTGCATAGGTATTTGAATAATACAAGGTATGCATGGTATATTATTTCAGTGTTATGTTTTATTGG
This sequence comes from Pinus taeda, assembly GCA_000404065.3. Lineage (NCBI taxonomy): Eukaryota > Viridiplantae > Streptophyta > Pinopsida > Pinales > Pinaceae > Pinus > Pinus taeda. The sequence continues at coordinate 61,813 of APFE031377614.1, forward strand.
ATGGCAAGGTAAGCCCTAAGGTATGATGATAATCTCTCCTTCTCAAATGGTTCATGCATGCATATGAAAGTGATTTGGATTCATGGCTCTTATGATGAAATCGTGCACTTGATATTAAACAAGTATCTTACATAATTGATTTCTTGGTTCTATGAAGCTACTTGGAAATATTGATTTTTGATATATTGGTATACTTTATGTTTGGCTAAAATATATCATTTTTGATATATTTATCCCTAGCACCTTGATTCTAATAGATGATAACTTCATACTATTGATATTGAGCATGGTAGCCATGATGATAAAAGTGTAACAATGAGATTGATATTTAGGATATTTTTGTTGACCATGGTTATGATGTGCTTATGGCATTTTGTAAAATTGAATGCCATGACTTAACGGATTGAGTTACATGACAAAGAAGTAATGTTGTGATCATGATTCTTAAAGTATTCTCCTATTAACTATTTATGAAATATTGATGTCATAATGTAACGGTAAATTAGTTGATGCTAACATATATGACCATCATGAATATGTGGATATGGCCTAAATTTATTATCTAACAAATTTGATGATGCATGACAATATTATAGTTAGGTTGATGACTCAAATGAAGATGACTAAAGTGGCTTCCAATTTAGAGGGAGAATCTCTCCATAAGATCCTTACTCCTATTATCATAAAAGACTCTTTATTTCTGAAATATGATTTACGAAAATGAATAGAAAAATATCTAACATTATTAATTTTCAATAAGTTCTGATATGAGGTGAGAGATGTTTCCTTTGTTCTAAGTCTCAGCCACATGGAAGTAGGGTTACAGATGTTACTGTAGCCTCTCAACCACATGTAAGTAAGGTTAAGGGTAAGACTATAGCCTCCCAATCTCTCACAAAAAAGTCCAATGAGTGTGACTATGCCTACTAGACACAAAAATGAAATTTTGTGCATGAAATCAGATGTTCACCTGAAGTATGTCAGTCCTACAGATGTGGTGAAGACAACAAAAATATTCGTGAGTAGGAAAGTTGAATGTTTACTATAATATGAATGTGTATATTGAATTTGTTTTTTCAAGTGATCGGGACATGCATATAGATATGTCATTATGTTTGAAGTTTGTGCTACAAGAGTTTGACTAGATTGGGTTGATTGATATAGATGAGTAGTGTTTGGATTTTTGACATGATAATTGTGATATGTTCTGGACTATAGATCTCACTATGATAGCACATTTGGATTTGACCTAATGACTAATGATTTAATTTGATGACTGATGACAATGCTAGGTGGGCATAGTGACTTTCAGTTACTAATATTGCTATTTGATAATGGATTTGTATTGGTCTCATTGTTCGTAACACATTGGTTGAAGTAGAAATGGTTGGTATGAAGTAATCTCTCGATAAATGGAAGGAACTAGCATAACGTTTTCTTGGTGTATGAATTTGATTCTAGTGACTTATGTTGTGATCATGAGGATGACTTGATGAAATTTGGATTGATATTGTTTGATAAATGACTACTTGTTGGCATGATAATAGATGAAGTCATGACTTGATGAGTGCTTTGCATGTCACTAGGTCTAAATAATTTGACACAAATGATATTGACAAGTTTGATATTAGCTTTTATCTGACAACATTGATTCATGTAAGACTGAACATATTGGTTTGGTAAAGTGTTATGTTTGCAGAAAGATTTGTGTAAAACAAGCTCCCCGATCCAAATAATTCTGCATTGGCAGTTATTTGTTGAAGCCAAGAAGATGTGTTCATCTAAACCTCTACTTTAGAAGTGTTCCAATGTATGAATTTGATTTTTAATTTGGTTTTATATGCCGATGGTCTATTATTGATAGGAAATGAGCCCTTGATAATCAAAGTAAGAGGGATATGGTTTCTAAAGCTCGAAATAATGAATCATGGAATGATGAATCGATTTATAAAGTTGGGAAAATAAAATCTATATTGCATATCTATTGAAGAAGTTGAAATGCAAATCCTTGGACACTTTGATTTAATTTCAAAAAGTTGTGAAGAGATATTGTTGAAGTCAAATTGGAAACTGATAGTTGATTGAAGCATTGCTGTTTTGTTTTGAACACCTATACGTATATACAGAAATTGGATGAATTCATGATTAAGATGCTTCATATACATAGAGTTTCCACTAAGCACCCTTCGAGATATTTTCATGAGATGATCTATTTTTGGCCTGAGACATTCTTCTTGTGGTATGTGATTGAATGGATGTACTGATAATGTTTGGGATTATTATTGATGAGCGCATCTGGGTAGTGCCTTAGGATGAGATCTGCCATGATAAGAGGTTTGTAGCTTTAAGCATGATCGAGGTTGAATATGATTTTGTTAGCATGGCTAGCTATAAAGTAGGATGAAGAAGCTCCTTGGAGAGTTGTCTGAGTAGGATCTAGATATGACATCGATACATTATGATGACAAAGAGTGGGAACCAATTGGTAGAGAATCCTGCATATAGTTGGGACTAAGCTACCTTCATATATATTAAGACAAGCTCAAGCTTGTGGTTGGAACCTCCTTGAGAGGGATGATAACTATGGTATCCTTTTTTTATGATATATATATTATTTTTTATTTTTTATTTTCTTTTCTTTTTTTCTAATAATATATTTGATTTGATGTCCTGTATAAACATGATACAACTACTATTGAGGCATGATGATTTCCAGATATGAGCATGATGATATGCTTCTAATATACAGAGAGCAGGATTGATTGAGAACACTGAGCCAACTCTTCCCCCTTGTTTGAGTTCCCAATGTGAGGAATTGAGATAGAAGGCTCCTTGGGTTGAGGGAACTCTGGGAAATAGGGTATCACCCCTATTTGTTATCGATAGATTTGGTGTAGTAGCTCACCCTATCTTGGTCTTTGTTGAGTATACCCAAGTTAGAATCATACCCACAATTTAGGATTGCTAGGATTGTCCTTCCTTGTCTGGCCAATGGGTTGAGGAGGCTTGGAGGCATGTGATCCTTACCTCTTGGTAAGTCAGGTATCTCGTCCAAGCTCAAATAATGATGCAGGTGTTCTACCACATGAATATCGAGGGTCATTGTTGGGAAGATCGGTAGGAAATAGGATGGGTTGAGTAGTATCTCTCCTATATCACCTATTTCTCGATATGGGGTCATAATAGTAGCTTCCCCATGAGACTCTAGGTTGATATATGTTATCCGATGTAGTTTTAAGTTGAGACGTGCTCCCTGTTGATATGCTCTCCTATGTTGATGCAAGTTGTAGATCTGAATCCCTGTTGATATTCTCAGGTAGTAGCTCGCTAACGGAGATTCAAGGTAGTACCCCACTAATAGAGATTTTGGGTTGTAGCCTAATCGACAAAGAGTGGTAGATTGAGCTCCCTCTAATGCCAAAATTATTCTTCTTTTAGAGTCAAGAATTTTGAACATATGAGAAGGTACAATCAAGCAATAAGTAGGAATGAGGAAGAGATGAACTGAGATGATCAATGATGATACGAGATGATGAGATACTTGAGGTTGGATATGATTTGATGACATGATGCAAGTGAAATTTCCTTAGTTGAGAGAGAGTGTTAAAAATACGCAACTACAGTCAAATACCACTTTGGATAGATCACTTGATGCAAATAATGATTGAATTGAATTCCTCTTTTAAAGAGCACAAAAATAGAACTAAATATCACTGAAATTGGATAAAGGAAAGTGTACTTATGATGAAAATCCCACATGTGCACATTAGTCAGCCCTAAAGAAAACTAAACACCTTTGGAAGTCTATAAATACAAGTGACCTCTACCTCATTCATACATAATAATGGGACACTCTTCTATCTTGGTTTTTAGATCACACAAGTCTGAGGCTCGTTCATAGAGGAATAAGTTTTCTCTGAGGTAAAATTGCAAGGTCCAAAGCTCGCATCGCTTATTTAGGGTTTTGGGCCCCTGTCACAGGCACAACATGGGAAGGATTTGACCATAATTTCTCTCACACAAGCTCAACACTCCATCCATGCATCTGGGAGTTAGGGTTTCTGCAGTCCAGATCTGACCCAAGTCATTGGCATGATAGGCTTAAGGGAGCGACTAGGAAGCTATAGTCACTCACATGAAACCTCGCTTGTGCGACTAGGACCTAAAATATGAAATCTCAGTCTTCAAAATGATTTTTTTGTGAATGCAATGTTCGACAGTTGAGTGCAGATAATGATAGTTCATTACATGGTTCTGAATTAGGGTTTTGAGTATAAGCATTATTGGGTTTGTTCCATGGATGTTGTAGTTGTTTGTTGGAATAATTGCATAGATGAAGATATGGATCATTATACTCTCTTTTGATGAATCATTGATGAAAATCTGCTAAGAAGAATAATTTGAAAGGGTTTTCCCCATAGTGGGTTTTCCTTGGTCTCTGACCAATCTTGGTGTCACTATGTGTGAATTCTTTTCTTCTATTATTCCTTTATTTTCCATTGCATTAATGATGATGATATTGTTCCTTTATTTTCTACATAGTTGCATATGCTGTTGAATAATGATGTACATATGAATCATGTTATGATGGTATGGGGTGAACTTAATGTATTAATGAATAAATTCAATTATCAAAGAAAAGAACAATATATCCCTATGAAAAATTAACAAGGGTATGAAGGATATTCAAAAACTCTAACACTTTTTGGTCCCTTTCCTGCTATAGTGTGGTCCATTTTGTGTACTCGTATTTTTATCTCCCAATAGGGAAATATTTTTCCTTAACAACATCTCAGAATGAGTTCTAAGAGGCTACATTTGGAAATAGTGAGGATTCCTCGACCCATTACTCATAGTAAGTTTCCCACTAGTCCCTCACATGGGGGGAAACCTTAATGAGTGCAAAAGTAATACTTTATCTATTGAAACAATTATGGAATGAAAAATATCCTTTAAACATATTTAGTATTTATCTAGAGCATTTGTATATATTTAGACTTCATATATTGGAATGTCAAAATTAACCTGTACCATAAAGGGGAGGTGCCTTTGAAGTGTCTGTTGGATAAAAATGTGTCACCCTTACTATCTCTTGAAGGATTTGGGAAAAACTATCGAACATCTCGTTCCTTTGTCACTTGAAGGGTTCTTTGAGGATAAAATTGATAAGATATCCTACTCCCTTATCTTTATTTCTTCCACCATGGATTACTTTAGGGCCAACGAGGCCAGTCTTCTAAGGGCTCAAGTAGTTTGAGTCCCAAATCCTTATATGTTAGGGTCCCACCCTAACCCCCTTATTTATGTAATGGGATCACGTCATAGTCAAGAGTCAATAAAGCCCATATTAATAATTGTAAGTGGTTAATCCACAATTAATAACGGAACCACAGTTAGTTGCAAATGGCCCGTAGTATTAGATAGATGGTATTAATAATACACGGTATTGGCCCGTGGTATTGCACGTAGGAGTCATATATAAAGGATAGAAACTCCCTACGAGGAGCATCGTGTCTTATTT
>APFE031377614.1:81768-93636 GCA_000404065.3 Pinus taeda
AGAGGCAAGTGAACATTACTCTCTGAATAATAAAATCATTTCTATTCTGTGTTCTGGGTATCTTTTCTTTGCATATTCTGTATTTGGGTGTCATTTGCAGGTTAAGAGCATAACATTATACCTTGACCTTGTTAGGGACATGCATAGAAAAATAGAGAAATAGTGAACCAATTTGATATGAATGATATAGATTTATGAAGGAGTGAAAAGAAATATAGACAAAAACATAGCTCCAATTAATAAATAACAAATGCTAAAAATTGTTTACATGTAGAATGAAAACAAACTATTTTGGGAAATGGTAACTTGTCTTTAAGAAGAGATATGATGACTACATGCTTTTGAACCATGTTAAAATGAGGCTCTGAGACCTTTTTATCATGAATAAATAATGAGAATCCCTACAAATCAAGAAACCTAACCATAAGAGATGAAACACCAAAATCTTATGGGCCTCGATGGGGTTAGTTGGAACATCAACTTCCTGGGATCGTAGCTTTAGCATATGATCTTTGTTTGGCATGAAAGATATCCCATTAGAAATGTATATATTAGGAAAACAAATTTCAACTACAAACATTAGTCAAAGACTCACATTTTCCTATTTCACCAAAAAACGTTGTTTGGGTCCTCAAAATGGCTTTAGAAACTCATGTTGGAAACAATGTTAATATTTGGGGGGGGATGAATTAATATTAAAGCTAACTTTTAATATTTAATGCCAATTTATACTTTTCAAATTTAAACTAAGAAACCATTCATGTGGTCATCAACAACATATCATTTGTGGTAATATGAATAAATAAACACATGAATACACACACCATGAACAACATACACATGATTACTGAGGTTTAACATGGAAACCCTTCTAGGAGAACAACCACCAAAGCTTGTTTTTTATTATGATGTAAATGAGAGATCCTACTTTATTAAATCAATGTTTGTGAGACAAAACTGATAGGAAGCACTAATTCCCCTTGATTGTTTGCTAGCACCCACTAGCAGGAAGCACCAACTCCCTTCTTCTATAGACACCTGATCAACTTACCAGAAACACCAACTAAAGCAAAAAATTCATGGATTTGTTGGAAGCACCAAATTCATGGATTTTTTACAAGCACCAACTTGCAACTCCTTGGATTTATGCAAGCACCGACATGTTGGAGGGACCAACCCCCAATCTCTACTCAGACATCTACTAAGATGGAAGCACCAACTCCTTATTTTGCAAGAACCAACCTACACTCAATAAATCAACCTCTCCTCTCTGTAATTGAAAACCGCTCTACCTAATTTCAACCCTTTGTTCTCCTCCTCCTTTGGCCCTCTATTATGCTCAACAACCTTCACTCTCTCTCAACATCATACTCTCATACTTGTCCCTTGCAACACTATGCTCTCTAATCAATCTTCTCATTCTTCAACGACAAACATTTAGCTCTCAACCTTAAACACTTTTGCAACATACTAAACACTTTGTTCTCTGCTCTTGACCCTCTTCTTCTGCATAGGAAATATTGGCCTTTCTCCTCAAAATATGCACTCTTAGCCTCTCTCTACAAGCCAAGCACACTCAAACACTAGATTTGTCCACTCATCTCACTCAATAATGTTGTAATCCCCCACATTGCATAACTGTAACCCTTGGTTTTGTTCCACTGTCACACAATGATCAATGTTGTCTCTGCAGTCAATCACAGTGCCCGAGAATGTACTCAAACGAATGCCTATCCATGTTGCTATTACTTAAAATTACTTGGCCACTGCAACAACACTTTGATAATGGGCACATGGTAATTTCGCCACATAATGAATTAATTCTCAGCCAAACTATAGGCTTTAGCAAGGCTCTCCATGGTTCTTATTTTGGTCATAGTGCTTAGCTTGTACTTTGAGCATGGATCTTCTGGTCTGTGATCAAAGCTTTTAGACCTAGCCATATTTTCCATTTAATTCATCATACCATGCAAGAAAGCTCAAGCCAGGTTGTTTTGGAGTTAACTGCTACCCCTGCAAATCATGGTCCTTACTTCCTTGAATAAGAAATCTCTATAGTCTCCATTAATTATTAGCACCAAAATCACTATGTGCATTTACCTGGCCACCCAATCTTCGCTAACTCCAACCATGGTCATAGCCAATTATGGTACAACTACCAAATATGGTGGAACTGTGCCAAAAGTAGTATATGGCCCATTTTATGCCTTTAAACATGTGCTCCTAACACCTTTTGTATTTAGCCTGAAGGAACTTGGTCATAATAGCTTGCAAGAACACCGCAAAACCACTGCAAACTAGCTCTTGGGTGCCTCTCTTTACTATAGCCCTAAATGTTTACTCTACATTCATCAATCCTTTCACACCCTCTGTCACATGGCGCCCATAGGACCAAGTCCTAGGCTTTACTTTAGCCCCCAACACCTTTATCCCGATGCTTTTATATTGTTCCCTTTACATCCTTTTGGGGTATTCTTTTTGGGATGACGTGTCCCCTAGGTCCACTCCTTGTAGCTATTGACCAATAAAAAGCCTACCGGGTTGACTTGTAATTCCACCACATTGCGTACCTATCCTGGTGACTTTTCTTTATTTTTGGCCTGAAGGCCCATGGCGGCCCAACACATGAAACCTTTGCAAAACAAAGTCCTGTGTGCACCTACCTTCATTTCATAGAACTGTTAAATACTGGTGATATCTCTGTCTCCTAGCTCTATTATCCCATCCACATCTCCAGTGCATATTTTTATTCCTTTGAGGTGAACCTTATGGGATTATGTTTCCAGTGGGTTTGCATGACACCTTTTTCATTGGTTTGGTTTTTTGATACAATTTCCACTGCATCCTGATGCCTAGTAAACCCATCGCTTAATCTCTTTGTGCATTACTTAGACCTTTTGAGGTAAACCTGGAGGTATGATGTGTCCCGTGGGTACCCTACTGCAACCATGTGAGCCAATCCACTGCCTATCAGGATGACTTAGCTTTGATAAGCTAACCTATCATCCCAACACCTAGTCAACTTGCTAGTTCCTTTGTGCCTTGCTCCAAAACCTTTTGGGCTACTTCCAGTGGGATGGCATCATGTTGACATCATCAGTTCCACATGGCATCTCTAGAGTGGTGACACTTGTCAATCATATTTGATCCATTAGGCCACCCATAAATGTTGAATATTTCTACCATGTGTCCCTTGTACTGACATCATCACCATCGAATACAACACTTCCATGTTCCTACCAAGAGGAAGAAGAGAGAATGGTATCAGTCCTTATGTTTTATAGTGAATTCCTTTGTTAGATTTCTAAGTGTCCTCACCAATTCTTTTAACTTTTCCCCACTCTCCATTGTTACATTGCTTCCATGTTTCGCGATGTTACCATCTTGACCCTTCACCTTTGCATCCCTTTAAAACTTCTGGGGCTAGTCATATGGGCGTAGCTTTCACGTGGGCCACCATTTTTAAAATATATGCTAATAAACACCCTTGTCACCTGCTCTGCTACTATGTGGACTATCCATGCAATCCCATTGCACACACTATGAAGCTGTCGAGGTACACCCAACAGACTTAACTGTTAAGTGGGACCTCCACTTGCCAATAAACTATTCCTGCTCTATTGCTTCCTTCTCTGGCCACATCCACTTGTCTTTCCTTTGGAGGCTCCTTTAGCAACTCCTCCAGCTTTGGCCACACCGCCAAACTTAAAATTTCCCAAACAATCCTCTAACCACTTTTCGATCTACCCATTTTACTTTTAGGGTACCTAACTTTGATTGGTGATAATTCCTTATCCATGAGGCCATTTGTGGACTTCTACATATTGTTGGAAATATATTTTCTAACATAGTCCAACTATGCCACTTCCAAGAGTATCTGAGCTAAACTATAAAGGCATAAATGCTACAATGTGCCTTCTGAACCCTCTACTAACTCTTCAAGAGTGGAAAAACCCAAATCTTCTATAGTTGAAAATAATACATTGGTACAAGTTGTTTCTTTCTTCTTTGGATGATGCGAGAGTTTTTGAGAAATAGGGAGTAAACCAATATCTTTTTCAAAATGACGGGTTATAGGTCGAAGTGCCTAGAGTTGTTTGTATGTAACCTCATATGACAACTCCAAACAAGGCTGAGAAGACCCTCCTACATTAGGAATAGGATTTGGAATGGTGCTCGAAATGTTGCTACCTTTTCCAAAAGATGAATGGTTAGGATGTACAGAGTTATTAGCCATAAAAAAATGGTTTCCCTCCTTCTAGCACTAGAATGTTGACAGTGCTGGATACCTCCAACATACAAGGGATCTCCTCATTATGAGGTCCCAATTAGAACACACACTATTTGGTGTAAGAGCCCCATAAAAAATATGGCTCGACTACTATTTACTTAAATATATGCCTTGGCTTTAGTTGTCAGCATGAGACAGAAGCGTGTACATTACTTTGAATGAGTAAGATAGTTTTCCTTGTGAATGTTCAATTGTAGATGTATCAGGGTTCTTTCACTGCAGAGGGGAAATAAAGTGAGCCTCTAGGAGAGAAGTAATAATACTACCCTAATGAAGACACACATGAATGATAAAGACTCATCTAACATCAATCGAAGCGGTTCACATAGATGCGATAATCATTATAAACATTACAACACATTTCAAATAAGTTAAGCACTGAAGTGATCGAAATAGTTCAATTACTCCAGTAGATGTGAAATAAAACATGAACCATAAACATCCAAAGCATAGTCTTAGAAACATTCATAATCCACGCGTGAAAGTGTGTTGGCCTGAAAGGCTTATATATTAAGCAAAAGTTCCAAGATACATAAATGCAATGAACATCACTAGCTCCAATAGTGGAGCATTAGAACCACTACTTGCCCCCCAAAAGTACTAACTCTATCTCTCTAATGCCTTGTGGGAGAATCCAAGGTTAAAATTCCTTTACATGAGTAATGAGGATCCTTTTAAAAATTGAGGCATGACCTTTCACATCACCATGACTCTTGATTTCCAACTCCTAATGACCTTTGGACTTTTACAACCTTTTGACTTCCAAATGACTTTTGGAATTACTTATGACTTTTGGTATTACATATCCTTTAGACTTTCATAACTCTTTTGTCCACACATAACTCTTAGACTTCCACTTATTTTTGTTTTCAATGATTACATCATTACATCATAACTTTGAAATCATCATGTTATGAAGATGTGATGTGTCACTCCCATTGATGACTGGGACTAACAGCGACATATGACATGGAATTTCTTCAATGGTGACATGGTTACCACTCATGATACTCTTGAGGCGAGTTCTTCCTCTAAAGACTCAACCACCCAGGCTACTTCCACAGGGCCTCTCATGCTATATAAGCCTATGGAGCTAGTCTATCACCCAACTAAGAGTTTCATTTGCAGTTCAAAACGCAATCCATTTGCATGGGCTTCCCAACATGATAGTATTGTCGAGGATTTAGCCAAAGCTCCTTGTGCCATGTCTACCTTGGATTTTTGTAGAGAAATCCCTCAACAACGTACAGACTTGCTGACTTAAAATGGGGTGGGGGGGTGGATATCTCAGAGTCTCATCTCATTACTTTTAATGTTGATGCTCCTCATTATAGGATTTCTCACTAAATTTCCTTCTATATTTTTGTTATGTTCTCCAACACTTGCTAAGTTTACTACCACTCTTCAGGAATTTAATGGAAAACATTTTGTAGCTTAGGGGGTTATTCCAAAGTTTTCCATCAAGATAGGGTGCAATATTGCCTACATTGATGTTTCCTTGGATTATAATCTACTCCTTTAATGAAGTTGGTTTTATGCTATGTACACTATCGTATATTTGGTATTTTGTGTTCTCTACTTTTCCCATGAAGGTGAGATATTCATGATCGATCAATTGGACTATTTTGTGCCATCGACTTAGCTTACTGCTACCAAGAATTTTTTCCTCCTTGTTGGAGATAACCCTAGGAATTATGAGAGTGTTAGTGCAGGCTTATTTAAAATTTCATCACTTATTGATGTATTTCCTTTACCTTTGTCTAACACTCCTTCTATGCCTATTGTTTCTCCCATGCATATGGTCTCTTTTGTCACATGTGGACCCCATCGGTCTCTTGACCCTTGGGGGGTGTCTTCTTCTATAAATGTAGATCGAATTGGTGAGCACATACCATCTTAAGTGGAATAGATTTCCTCTCTATAAGTCTTGTAAGTACCTCCTAATATTGGTCAAAAACTCCATCCTAATATGGAATATGACTAGAATCCTTTGCCCACATAGGCCATCACTATGCCTCTTCCATGTGACACCCTTAATGAAAAGTCTTCTTCTTGACAATTAATCTTGGAAGTCATGGATTCACCTATTGATCATCCTGGGGAGATTATGCCTCTTCATGCCTTAAGTCTTCCCGACTTGGAAAATGTAGAAATTGGCAAAAAAAATATTGAATCGACCCAAGGGGAATCTCCTCAGTTATCCTTGGAAGTACCCCTCTTTGATCACATCAAATCTTGGATTTCTAATGCTGAACTTGTCGATGAATTTTCCAACTCATCTCCACCAATTGGTGAGTGTCTTTTACCCCTCTATGTTTTGATTGTCCTTGACAAGGAGCTCCACTAGCTCACATGGTCCTGGTGGATATTGGTGGCCAACTGCCAATTCCACTTGGACCCCCACCATTGCTTCTTTCAGTTTTTTAGTTTCCTTAATTGTAGCACAATTTACTATTTTTAGCATCTTTTTGGGTCCTAAACTTCTGGAGCCATTTTGAGGCCCTAAATGAAGTTTTTCTAGAAATTTTCTATCTAAAGACATCTTTTTCATCGTATTCCTCAGGGAGATCTTTCCAACAGGCTATCACGAGTGTCAAACAGAGATAATATGACCAAGTCACGACCCCGGGAAGTTCGCTGTCCAACTCACCCCAACGAGGCCCATAAACTCTTGGTGTTACATCTCCTTAGTTTAGGGTTTTGGTTGTTTAGGGTTTTCTCTTATTGTTCAATAATAAAAAACCCTTGAGCCTCATTGCAAGGTAGTTCAGAGGCATTTAGCAATCACATCTCTTCTTAGAGATAAGCTACCATCGCCCTAGCTGGTTTATTTCCATTCCTGTTTGTAAGCATATTTCAATATTTTACATTAATGAAATGAAGTATTATTTCTGCTGCATCTCTGTGTTTATGGTTATCTTTGTAATTTGTTGTATTCCTGTTTAAATCTGGACCAATGGTATTAGAGCATTCTGCTTTTTTTCTTTGTTTTTCTTTGCATGTCCCCAATGAGGTCGGGATATAAGGAGTTAGGGCATGAACTGGTCGAACCTTTGCAAGACCAACCTCGCAAATCTCGATGGCCTCCCATGGTGGATGAAAAGAAATATGAGGGGGCAGGAGATCCTATCAAAATGTTGCTCGAAGAAGCCCTCGAGCAGAAAAGGAATGTGATGATGGATAGCTTTTCCCAGATCCTTCAGTGGCTACCTAGGGGTGACGCATCGGCTTCCAACAACTACTCTGGAAATGCCACACTGTTTAAGGTACAAGTTAATTTTGAAATCCCCATATTCAAGGTTCAGATAGATGTAGATGCCATCGATAAATGGTTAAATTTGCTAGAGGGTTATTTTTATATTCATGAATTTTCCAGTCGGGAAAAGATTATTTTCGCTCTTCTCAAAGCAGCCCCCCATGTCAAGGATTGGTGGGAAACTCACTGCGAGCAGAAGGATGAAAGTACAGGCTCACTATTTTCAACCACACCCACTTGGAATTCATTCCAGGATGCCATCAAGGAGTAGTACTACCCTGCCAGAAGCTATGAGGATCAATAGATAAAGTGGACCACGCTGTGGTAGGGAAGGGACAAAGACGTGCCGAAGTTTACCAATATTTTCCGTACCCTTCGCAAAAAGTTGGGTATCAAGGATACAGAGCATAATTTGGTACTCAAATATCGCGGTTACCTGCACAAGTACATCCAGGAAGAAATAGAATTCCTAAACATCTCCTTGCTTGGCACAACATACCGATATGTCGTTAAGGTCGAGCAAAAGTTTAAACAAAAGAAGCGAGACTTTGGATCTGCGAATCCAAAGAAAGGGAAAGGTGCCCCCAAATTTCAAATTAAAGAACAAAGCCAAGGTGGGGTGGCCCAAGACAACTCACCAAAGCTGCAAGCAAAGAATGATGCTGTGAAGCCGAAAAAGGACATGGGAAAGTGGTGTCAGTTCCATAAGAGCTCCACTCATTACACAAGTGAGTGTCGGGCCAAGCAGTCATTGGTGGCTGAGCTAAAGGTTTCAGAATCAGATGCATGTTTCGACTTTGAGTCAAAACCCAACAAGGGCAATGACAAAGGGAAATAGATTATCAATGCGGAGCCTAATGCCACCATTGCCACCACGAAGATCCAGAAGGAGGAACCTAAAGATCCAGAGGAGGAAGAGTGTCTCTTCCACTCCCAGATGTGGGTAAAGGGCTCCCCGCTACAGTTCACTCTCGATAGCGGGAGCCAAAAGAACCTCATTTCGGCAGAGGTCATGAAGCAGCTAGGCTTACTGACCATAGTACATCCACAACCATAGACCATCGGGTGGCTTCACTAAGGACGGGATCTTCGCGTGAGCCAACATTGTTGCCTTCCATACAACATCAAGCCCTTCACGAATGAGGTATTATGTGACATTGCTCCCCTTGAAGTTTGTGATGTATTATTAGGACAACCATACTTGTGGAAGTGACATGCTATGTATGAATCAAGGCCCGATGTTGTTATTGTTACTTTGGGAAATAAGTTGTACATTATACCAGAGGTAGCACCGCCTATCGCCATCTCTTTGGTTATTGTAAAACAATGTAGTAAGGTCATTTCCAAAATTGGGAAATTTGTTTTACTGATGATACACCCTCAAGGAAAGAAGAAGATGGTGGCCACGACCTCCAGACAGGGCCCCTCTGCACGATAACTACAGATGGACAAGGTCGTGGAGGAATACGAGGACATCTTCACCTTCCCTATAGGGGTTCTTCTGCACTATCAAGCCAAGCACTCCATCAATTTGACCCCAGGTGCGCTGCTTCCCAATGGACCAATCTATCGACGCTCTGTTCTGGAGAACGATGAAATCAAGAGGCAGATTCAGGAGCTATTGCAAAAAGGTCACATCCATCCAAGTTCATCACCCTCTGGGAGCCCGATCATGTTGGTATAGAAGAAGGATGGGACTTGGAGACTTTGTATTGACTATCGAGCACTGAACAAGATCACTATCCATAATAGGTACCCAATCCCACGGATTGATGACCTCCTGGACCAACTGAAGGGGGAAAATATTTCAGCAAGATTGATTTGAAGTCAAGATATCACCAGGTACCAATCAAACCCTCCGTTGTGTGGAAGATTGCCTTCAAAGCCAAGGAGGGCCTTTTCAAATGGTTGGTTATGCCTTTCAGATTGATGAATGCTCCTGAAACCTTCATGAGGCTAATGGATGACATCTTGTGGCAATTCACCAACTCATTTGTAGTGGTATACTTGGATGACATTGTGATCTTCAACTGGAGTTGGGAAGAGCACCTCCATCACATTCGACAGGTTCTCCAAATGTTGCAGCAACACAAGTTATGTGCCAATTCGGAGAAATGCACTTTTGGCATGACCCAAGTTTAGTATATGGGATACATTATTGATGAACATGGGGTGCATGTGGATCCAGCCAAGATTCAATTCATTCAGGATTGGCCATCTCCAACCACTATGACAGAGCTTCATAACTTTATAGGTGTTGCCAACTTCTACTGTAGGTTCGTGTTGGGATTTTCTCATATCACTTGGCCCTTGAGTCAAGTCACCAAGGGAGGAGTGAAAGAAATATTCTTTTGATCTGAATCTCAATAGAAGGCATTCATAGAGTTGAAAGATCGCCTCTGCTCGGCACCAGTGCTTGCATGACTAGACTTGCAACAACCATTTGAGGTTGAGACAAATACCTTTGACTATGCTATTGGGGTAGTCCTTACTCAAAATGGGCATCCAATGGCATATCATAGTGAGACACTTTCAGACACAGTCCGGAAGTATCCCACTTATGACAAAGAGATGTATTCCATTGTACAAGCCTTCCGACAATGGAAGCATTACATTTTGAGGAAGGAAATGGTCATCCACATAGACCACTAACCCTTGCAGTTCATATAGACCCAAGGGAAATTTCAGAATGATCATCATCAGAAGTGGTCCACATCTCTGCAACAATTCCATTTGAATATCAAGTATAAGAACGCTAGTAACAATAATGTTGCAGATTGCCTTAGTCCGCCACTGATCATGGTGTTAACCACCATGCCCAACTCTTGTGGGAATGAGACTTCTGATTGGCCACTTCTCTACAAAAATGACCTAGAATTTGGCCACACATGCCAGACACTCTTGGAGGGTTAGCATGTTCCATATTTTCACCTCCGGGATGACCTATTATGCCACTTGGGTCACCTTTTTGTTCCTTCAAGCGAGCGTGCCAAGATAATTTGGGAAGCACACTACAGTAAGGCAGCTGGGCATTTTGGGGTTGAGAAAATGGTGGAAATACTGTAGAAGTATTTCTATAGGCCGAACCTTTGATAGGATGTCAGGAAGTACATCAGATCATGCACTTCCTTTTCCATTGCCAAACCAACCATCAAGAAGCAAGGCCTCTATACCCTGTTGCCTACCCCTAGTCGACCTTGGGAATCCATCTCCAAGGATTACATGTCAGGACTTCCTTCCACTAAGCATGGAAATGACTATGTTTTTGTGGTCGCCGACAAGTTCTCGAAGATGGCCATTATGGCAGCCTGCAAGAAGAATATCAGAGCAAAAGCCATTGCTAAATTATTCTTTGAACGAGTGTCGGTACACTTTGGGATCCCATAGTCTATCATCTTAGATTGGGACAACAGGTTCCTCAGTATATTTTGGTCTAGTCTCTGGTCGATTTTGGACACCATACTCACTAAGTCCACAACCTTCCATCCTCAAACTGATGGCAGACAAAGGTTGTTAATAGGATGATCGTACACATTCTGTGCATGTACAACTCAAAGCATCCATTCACATGGGACGAGAACCTCTCCTATGTTTAGCACAACTACAACCAGGCTCTCCACCACTCGACTGGCTACAACCCTTTTTAGGTGGGCTTAGGATTCCAGCTACTATGTTCTATTGATGTGGCCATGCCATTTGCAGCTACTCACGTAGATTCGTTTCATGTCCAGTCTGAAACATATAAGGAAAACAACTTCATTGAGCACATCGAACATATTCACCAGTAGGTCCATGACATTCTCGAGAAATCAAATGCCAAGTAAAAGCAGTGACATGATCAACATTGGGTGCCACACAGGTTTCAGGTGGGCAAGAAAGTATGGTTGCATTTGCAAAAGGAATGCCTTACCAGAGCCTATCAGAAACTCAGACCACTCCAATATGGTCCATACACCGTTACCAAGGCTATGGGAGACAATGCATTTGAGCTCAGCATTCCCCCATTCCTTGGCCTGCACCCAATGTTTAATGTGGACCACCTTTGGCCATACTTTCCACCATTACTAGAGACATTTGACATTGCAGAACAACTCACACCCATAGAGTTAAATCCAGATTGCATGGAACAAGCTGCAACTGATCGGATCATGGACACACAGACCAAACACACTTGCCAGCAGAATATCCAACTATATCGAGTTGTTAAAGCAGGCCAACTCCTTCACCAGGCAAAGTGGCTCACTAGGGACCAAGTTTAGCAGAAGTTCCCCCATCTCATGGAGGAACTCAATGCAATGGGGACCATTGCTTCCTAAAGGGC
>APFE031377614.1:94021-107558 GCA_000404065.3 Pinus taeda
TATTTTAGTTTTTAAGTTTCCTTAATTGTAGCATAGTTTACTATTTTTAGCAGTTTTTCGGGTCCCAAATCTTTGGAGCCATTTTGAGGCCCTAAAAGGCATTTTTCCAGCGATTTTCTATCTAAATTCATCTTTTCTATCGTAGCCCTTGGAAATATCTTTCCAATGGGCTAACATGCGCGTCAAATGGAGATAATATGACCAAGTCGCGACCCTGGGAAGTTGGTTGTCCAACTTACCCCAACGAGGCCCATAAACTCTTGGTGTTACATCTCCTCGGGTTAGGGTTTTGGTTGTTTAGGGTTTTCTCTTATTTTTCAATAATAAAAAGGCTCTTAAGCCTCCTTGTAAGGCAATTCAGAGGCATGTAGCTGCCACATCTCTTCTTAGAGATAAGCTACCATTGCCCTAGTTGGTTTATTTCCATTCCTATTTGTAAGCATATTTCAATATTTTACATTAATGAAATGAAGTATTATTTCCACTGCATCTCTGTGTTTATGGTTATCTCTGTAATTTGTTGCATTCTTGTTTAAATCTAGATCATCACAAGACCACTCACATGTATTTCCTATGCTCATTCTTGAGAACACTATCTTCCTAGGTTTTTCCTAGTATAATCAACCTTTAGGAATAAGAAAGTTCAACTTTATATAGCATGGCCCCTTCATGTTGTTCCATATGGTAACCCCATTCCTCCATGACTTCATGTATGGAAATCATTGTCTGGCACACCTTGACATGACCTATTAGACAGAGTTGCGCTTGTACATTTTATAAATAGGAGTGTGTGTGATTTTTTATCTCTTTTTTGTCTTGGTATGTGAGAACTTTTCTAGTACATCTTATATGCCAAAAATCCAAAAACATTTTAAAACTAAAAAATTCAAAAATATGGCACCATTTTCCCCTCATCCATGTCTATTTCTTTCATTATGTGATTTAACCATGGGTCTAGTCTTTCTAGATGGTTTTTATAGGACAGGGTGGCATTTTTATTGTGATATCCATTAGACCTTAGGTGTGTTTCTCTTTGAACTTTGTGTGAATGAGTAGGTTACATATCACCATCTTCATTGAATTATTTACTATTAGTACCCCTTTCATTGTGCCTTAGGTTTGACCCCATTAAGTTGTGATATTATCCTCTCTCTTTTATGCCCATTGTAATTTGATGGTAGAGCCTACATGATCATGGATACCCTAGATTAGCACCTCTTTGTATTATCAATTTCCATGCAATATCTCATTTATTTCCTCCTTGGAATTCCTACTTTTAACCTACCATGACTTGGAATATGAGTGACATTCCTCTCTTCTTATCCATTTTATGGCCTTACTCTGGGAGGATTCCACACTCTATCCCTCATTATTTCCACATTTTATTAGCCTATTTTTGCACACTAAGCCTTCATTTCCTCTTTCCATTTCCATCCTATGCTTGGCCTATCATCCACTTTCACTTAGTGTTTTACCATTTCTTGGACGAACTATTGCAATAAGTGGTATCATTTACCAACCTATTTACCCCTTTATGATTTAAGTGATTCCATCATACCAAAACTAGTTGCTACCTTTATACCACTCATTCCTCTAGGACGAACTTCCTTAGTGTCATTCTTATGTTGTTTAAACTTTGAATGGCATTGAGCTCCTTTTTTGCTTATTTTGATCCTCGTTAATAAATTAAAATGGCGAGTTCATTTTGGTCTCCGTTCATGACACATTAAACTTATGAAAATCTTGAGCTTACTTTTCCATGTTTTCATGCTTGTAGAACCTACATGAAAATTTTGAGTTACTATGTCCTTTCCTACTTATTAAGTAAACTTAAATTTTGGTTGAAATCTCTTTTCCAATCTCAAAGCTCGTTAAACCGTGAGAAAGGTATGAGTGTAATTTTATATCTTTTTTTTCCTTGTTAAAATTTATGAAAATGAACCTATTGAGTGTACTTGTACTCTCTTTTGATCTCATTAAATCATGAAGAAGAAAAAAAAGAGAAAATGGGAAGGGAACATTTATTTCTCTTAGTCATCAAAATAGCAGTGTCAATGGCGTCGCCCTTGAACATGGCACCTATCTGCAACATTATTGTATAGTTGGGTTTTATATTACCTAGGAGTCATACCATATATATGAGTTTGTCTACTCCTCTTGTTGGTTACTCTTCTAGTTAATATGGAGCATGCTTAAATTCCTCTCATGTTTTTTCTATTAATTTGGTAGCTTAGTGAACAATTCCAACCATGGGACTAGATTCATCTTTTCAAGAGTGTCAGGCCAGGAGGTAACTCCACAATGTGAATTGTGTTTTTGCATTATGATTGTTGATGTATGTTTACATGGAGGGAGAGAAGCTTGAGTTTCACTCCTCATGTCTCTTGACATTCCTAATCTATTTAATTTCTATTTACATTATTTACATGAATTTCCTAATCCAAAAGATCAGGTGTCAACATTCCCCACCTTAATATGAAGGGATGTTGGTGAGTCCAAGCATCATTTTGAATCTTTCAAACTTTTCTCTTCCAAGTGCTTTGGCGAAGATGTCTACAATATTATCATTTTTGGAACAATGGTGTAGATGGATTGTCTTGGCCTTAACATGATGTCAAATTAGATGGTATTTTGTATTGATGTGTTTCATTCAATCATGGAAATTTGGGTTCTTGGGAAACTTTATTACAGAAGTGTTATCAATAATGAGCGGAGTTGAATGCACTTGTTTCACTTGCAAATCTTCCAGAATTTTCCTGAGCCACACAATTTCCTTTGTTGCTTCAGCTGCTACCACATATTCTTCCTCTGTTGTGGAATCTGCTAGAACTGATTTTTTGTGTGACCTCTAAGAGTTAACTCTTGATCCAAGGCTCAGCATAACCTGAAGTACATACCCTAGTTTCTTTATCTCCATCGAAGTCTGAATCAAAGTATCCAATCAAGCTGAAGTCACCAACCTATGTATACTTGAGTCAAAAGTCTTGAGTTCCCTTCAATTACTTTAGAACTCTTTTTGTAGGAGACCCATGTCCCTCATAAGGCTTTTGCGTAAACCTGGATATGATTCCAACATCAAATGAAATGTCTAGTATAGTAGTAGTCAGGCAGTTTAGAATTCCTACAAGTTGTCTATACTTTGTTGCATCCTAAAATTATTTCCCTTCAATGGATACAAGCTTCAAGTTCTGTTCCATTGGAGTAGTCAAAGGATTTCACTCATGCATGCCAAACCTGTTCAACTGATCTCCAATGTACTTCTTTTGAGAGAGGAATATAAACTTCATATGTTGAGTTAATTCAATACCAATAGAGTAGTGAACATGGCCCAAGTGAGTCATTTGAAAACCTTTCCTCAATTCCTTCTTTATGGACGCAATGTTGCTCTCATTATTCCACGTCATCAAAAGATCATCTATATATACCACAAGATATACAATTTTTTTGTCAAATTTCTTGAAAAACAAAGTTGTATCATCAAGATCATAATGTTTGAATTTGAGTTTCAGAAGATGCTCAGTTATCTTTCCATACCATGCTTGTGGTGCCTGATTGAGGTCATACAAGGATTTCACAAGCTTGCATACTTTGTGTTCTTGTCCCTTCACAACAAATCCTTCTCGATGGGACTAAAAACATTCTCTTTCAGATCTCCATTCAAAAAATTAGTTTTTACATCCATTTGATGGACTTTCAACTATTTTGAGCTGCTAAGGCAAAGAGTGTCTCGATGGTAGCCCATTTTTCTATGGGGGAAAAAGTATCCTCATAATCGACCCCTTCCTTCCGTGCAAAACCTTTTTCCACAAGCCTGGCTTTGTGCTTGTCAAGTGAGCCATCAGATTTATACTTGTTCTTGTAGACCCACTTGTATCTAATTGGTTTGGTTCCCACTGGATGATTGACCATCTTCCAAGTGAAATTCTTTATCAAGGCATCATATTCTTTCTGCATCGCTTCTTTCCATTCATAATGAGAAGCGAATTCTTTGAAGGAAGTTGGTTCAAAATCTGTAGATAAATTCAGCTCACAATCATAAGAAACATCCATATCAATTGGTGAATCAAAATCGCCTACATCACCTCCATTTTTCCTGGTTGAATTTCTTGTTCCTGTCTTTCCAACCTCATCGAGATGAACACTTTCAAGTGTCTTTGTTAGCCATTTTGGAGTACCTTTCTGAGATAGCCCATGCTGCTCAGTTGACTGAGTTGGGGCAAAATCAAGATTGAGTCTCCCAATTCTATCAATCACATCACTCAAATTGTCATCAATGGTTGGAGCTTCATGTGGGGGAGAGAGTGCTTTAGAAGAAGATTCCACATATTGATCCATTATAGGAATTGCCCCTTCAAGACGTGGAATCTGATTATCAAATTATTGAAATGACTTTGCATGTTTGAATCTATCCAAGCGATTAAGTTGTTGCTCAACAACATTTTCAGCCTTGGAAGATTCAAGAAAGACCACATCTCTAGATACAACAAACTTCTAATTA
This sequence comes from Pinus taeda, assembly GCA_000404065.3. Lineage (NCBI taxonomy): Eukaryota > Viridiplantae > Streptophyta > Pinopsida > Pinales > Pinaceae > Pinus > Pinus taeda. The sequence goes on from APFE031377614.1 coordinate 98,520, forward strand.
AATTCATCATAGAGATGATATGCTTTGGAGGTATTTTAATACCCCAAGAAGATACACTTACGACTCCTTGCACTGAGTTTGTTTCTTTATTGCTTAGGTATCAAGGCATAACAGGTGGAACCAAATAACCTAACATGATTTACCGAAGGAATGTGGCCATACCAAATTTCATAAGGAGTCTTGTTTCTAATATAATCAGATGGACACCTATTTTTTATATTCACAAAACATAGAACTGCATTAGCCAAAAACATCAATTTTACATTCTTGAAAAAGATCATGGAACACACCATGTTTACGATTATCCTATTCATTCTTTCAGCTACTCCATTTTGTTGGGGATTATAAGGTAAATTTGTTTGATGTTTGATCCCATGTTGGCGAAGACAGTTTTCAAATTCATTTGAAGTGTATTATTTTCCATTAATAGTGTGAATAGAGTCAATATGAGATTGTGCATCATTTTCAATCCATGCATGAAAGTTATTGAATGTTTGAAAAGCATTAGATTTGTTCTTTAATAAATAAACCCAACACATTTTGGTGTAGTCATTAATAAATGTCATCATATATTTATTTCTGTTTGTAGAAGGAACAAGAATTGGGCCACATAAGTCTGCATGAGTAAGTTCAAGTTTTCTATGTGCTCTAGAATGTGAATCATGAAATGACTATTTGTTGTGCTTTCCTAGAATACAAGCATCACATTGCTTAAGTTTCCTAGGAAATGATTTTCTTCAACATACAAAGAATGTCATAATTCAAGTGTCCAAATCTAGCATGCCATAAAAGACTTGATGGAAATGCCTTCATCATAATGAGAATGGTATGAGAATTTTTGTGCATGAGCATAGAAACCATGTAGCTTCAAAAGTATTTCTTCTTCTATCCCCGTCATGATAAGTGAGCGATTTGATGTTTTTTTGACCTTAACCTTGCCATCAAACATATGAATGGATTGTCCTTGCTGGTGGATGTGGACCAAGGAAAGCAAGTTTCTCCTCAACTCTGGGACGTATAGAACATCATGTATAAGAAAGTCTGGAAGACCAAGTAATTTGAGCCTGATGGTGCCAAGCCCTGATGGCTTGAGTTTTGATTTGTCTGCAAAGCTTATTGCTCCATCAACATTGTCAGTAAACTATTCAAAAAAATCTCTTCTAAAGGTCATGTGGAAAGTTGCTCCTGAATCAAGCAACCAATCATTTTTCCAAGAAGCAAATGAAGTATTAAACAAGTCTTTAGTTACTCCAATATTACAATGTGCCACAACATAATGATCGAATTCAAGTGATTTACCTTTCTCTTTGTCATGGGTTTTACCTTTGACTTCATTTCTCTCCTGCTTAATTTTGTCCCAAGGAAACTTACATGTGGATGTATCATGTCCATCTCTATTGCAATGTATGCAATGAATATCATACTTTTATCCTTGGAATTTTCTGCCCCCTTTGCCTCTAAAATTTCTTCTTCCTCTACCTCTTTGGCCACCTATTCCTCTAGAAGAATCTTGTGGATGATTCTTCTTTTTATGTATAAAAAAAATAGCTTCTTCAGAATATTGAGGAGCTATACTCTTCCCAAAAGCCTTCTCTCTCTCAACAAACTTCTTCTCAATGGAATCAAAGGTAATCTCCTTGAGGTTTCCACTTTCTTGCAATGACTCAAGGTAATTTGAATAAGTGGGATATAGTACCTTGACATAAGATATAAGAGGAATGTATATTTGAACACCAGTGGTTTTGATATCATGCATAATAGATCTTACTTCAGATGTTAAAGAAATAGGATCATCATTTTTCAATTCAAGACTGAACAATTTAATCATCAATTGGACAAATTCAAGTTCAACGTGTGAGTCATAGATTTCCTTCAAATTATATAAGGATTGAAACGAATTTGAAAATGGTGACTCACCTCTTCATTTACAGATGCTGTAATCAAGGCATAGGCCTTTTTGTTCTTGTTTTCCCAAATGGCGATCTCCTTATCTAAGGTGGGCTTTACAGGTTCATTATCTCCTCCTACAAAAACTCATTTCCACAAGTCATTGAAAATGAGAGTGTGTTTTATCTTCTATGACCATTCAAGATAGTTATCTTTCCCAGAGAGAACTACTCCAACAATAGATATCAATGAATGCATTTAAAAATGTACACTGCAAAAAACAAATTGTACTTTTGGTGGCAAAAAATTGTAGTTTTGGTGGAAATGAATGCACTTCTGTTGTAAAAAATGCAATATGATATTTGAGGACAAAGGTATTATATGGGGGAGGTTTATATGGGGAAGGAAATATATGGGGGAGTGTGTTTACGGTGGATGGTGTGTATGTGAGAGAGGTATGATTATAAGATATCCCGGATGCACACCAAAATAAAACGTTTGGAATGATATAATGTTTGTGCGATATATCATATCCACTACTCTGGTTTGTACCTCATTGGAGGATCCATGTTATGACTGCTAGGAGTTCCATGGAGCCACGAGCAACTGGTGGGCTGGGAGCCGAGGAGTGTAACACTCTTACCATTATATGGTAGCGTGATAAAGGCATGGATTGGGCAATAGATTGGAGGGTGATTAGTATTATAGGAATGAGGAGTCAAAAAATATTAGGTGTCAATAGAGAGGACCAATTTTGACTATTAAAGTGCTCAATTTGGACAAGGGAAAGTGTATTTTTGAAGAAAATCCCACATATGCACAAAAGGACAGGTCAGTCCTAACAAGAAAATGGACACCCTTGGAAACCTGTAAATACAAGTGACCTCAAGCTCATTTTGACATCACCAATCATCTTCTTCTTCTATTCTTCATTTATTGGTTGACATAGGTATGATTCTAGGTCATGAAGATTGGTTTTTATAGGTCTGAGATTGTAGGGTCTAAAGCTCACACATGTGTTTAGGATTTTGGTTTCCAACTACAAGCTTAACATGAGAAAATTTTGGTCACAAATATAGGCATGCAGGCTCATCCATGTGGTTGGAAGATGTTGTCCATATGCACATCTCTGCTTCCATGTAGTTGAGTTCTATGGCTACAATTTGACATTTGATCGTAGTTGACAACAAATAGGAGAACTTGTCTCTGATCAAGATTGATGCTTAGAACATATTTCTAAATGTTGTTGGCTTAATTTCGCTGGATGATTTTGCATTTCCTCATTGTACTCTTTGTTGAACATTTTATGACAAGTTAACATAATAATTATTTCAAAGGGTTTTGCCGATAGTGGGTTTTTCCTTGGTCATTGACCGAAAATATGGCATCTCTTATTGATGTGTTGATTGTCCCCTTTGTCATTTCATTTACTATTTTATCTTCAATTGCTATTGGTGATGGTAAATATTAATTATTTTTGAAATATTATAATTGAAGAATTGAATTGGGCTAATGTAATTGAATCATCATAGAGCTATGTTAAATTTAACATGGTATCAGAGCTAAGGTGATGGGCAAGCCCAAAAGGATAAAATAATTGAGGCAATCATCTTTCGAAAGTTGAAGGAGCCTTTCTAATCAAGTCAAGATGTCTTCCTCTCACTTCAATGAAAATGAGAAGTTGGGTGACTCATCTAACTTTGCTACTTGGAAGATCAGGTTTGAGATCATAACTAATAACAATGATGTTTTGGAATACATTCAAGGAAAGGAATACGAGCCTCTAGAGAATTCTTCCACCACTGCCAAGAACAAGTACAAGAAAGGTGAGTTAAAAGTAAAGAAAATTATAGTTGATGGTTTACAAGATAATTTACTTGCTTATGTTGGAAATTTGAAGAAGTCAAAGGACATGTATGATAAGCTAGTTGGCATGTATGAAGTCAACAATTTGAATAAAATCATCTCCTTGAAATATCAAATCAAATATATGAAGATGAATAAAGGAGAGTCTGTGCAATCCTACATTATGAGAAAAGTTTCCATAAAGGGAATTGTTGATTATAACCCTTAGAGGTCTCCCTCCTATTTGAGATACCTTCATTTCTACTATAAGCAATAATAATGTTTTCATGTCATTTGATGAGATTGTTAGAACACTCACTCAAGAAGAATCAAGGATGGTTTCTAGAGGCAAGATACAAAATCATGAAGAAGGGGAGCCTGATGCATTCATCACTCATGACAAGAAGAAGAAAGGAAAAGGAGGTCCATCAAGTTAAAGAAATGCTCCTCCTAGAAATTCAAATAGAAGGAATGGAAGAGTCAAGGAATCATTTCACACTGAATGCTACAATTTTCAGAAGAAAGACAACTATGCTTATGACATCCCCGAGAAGAACAATGGTCCTCACTACAACACTAGAATCAACAATAACAGGTTTAATAATCAAAGAAGAAGAGATGATCGAAGAAATGATCATAATAGAATATATGAAAGAATAAGAGGAGATGCTCCCAATGATCATGAAGAAGATCATTGTCCTCAAAAGAAGTCAATATATTCTAGCTATGAAAGTAATGTTGCAAATCAATATAAATATATTCTTATTTCTACACTTACTAGATCCTCTTATCCAGATTCATGGGATAGTTGGTTGGTTGATAATGGGGACACTCATCATTTATCTAGGTATAAGTATGTTCTCTCTAATTTGGTAGAGAGGGAGTCAAATTTTAAAATTATTCTTGGAGACAAATCCACTCATCCCGTTAAAGGTTTTAGGTTTGTCAAATTTCATTTGGATTCCGAGGAATATATTTTACTCCATGATGTGATGTAAGTGCTAGGGTTGAAGATGAATTTGGTATCAATATCTCATTTGGAATACAAATGGATTAGGGTTGCCTTCATCAAGGGAAAGGTTCTTACTTGGTCTATCGAATCCCCTATGGGAGATGCATTTACATTGGGATCAATATTTGAAGGACTCTATCGAGTCATTTGTAGACCTCTTATAGAATTGGTCCATGATACTAATAATCTAAGTGAGCTATTCCACAAAATATTGGCCCATATTCATTATGATGCTCTCCCAAAATTGAATAAACTGGTTTATGGAATTCTTGATGTTCAAGCCCATCATGATGGAGTATGCCCTGGATGTGCTGGTTGAAAGAAGACAAGGGGACCATTCCCCTCTAGTGAGAAAAATACAAAAGACATCATCTAACTCATTCATTCTGACATATGTGGTTCGGTACCCTTACATTCTGTTGGTGGTCATTTATACTACATCACCTACATTGTTGACTTCTCAAGAAAGACATTGATATATTATTTGAAACACAAGGATGAAGCCTTATAAATGTTCAAAGAGTTCAAAGCTTTGGTCAAAAATCAAATAGGAAAGAAAATTAAAATCTGCACATTTGATAATGGGTGGAGAGTACATTTCAAACAAGTTCATTGTTTTTTGCAAGAAGGAAGGTGTCAAGAAAGAGATGAGTGTGCCCTATAATCCCAAACAAAAGGGATTGGATTAAAGAAAGAATAGGTCTATTGTAGAAGTCACTCGTGCCATGCTTCATGATCAAAAATTGCTAAATTTACTTTGGCAATATGCAATGAATGTTGTCTTATATGTTCAAAATAGCGTGCCTCATCAAGCATTAGACAAAAATACCCCCAAAGAAGTGTTCACAAGTGTCAATATTGATGTTGGAAATCTTTGTATCTTTGGTTTCCTTGTATATTTCCATGTGCTCAAGGAAAAAAGAAACAAGTTTGAAGCCATAGGAAGAAAATGTATTTTTGTTGGATATTGTGAAAATTCTGAAGTATTTAGAATATATGTTCTTGGTTAAAGGAAGGTTGAAGTTAGCAAGGATGTAATGTTTGATGAAGATGATTTTTTTGGGAGAGTAAGGTACCTTCCTCCATCCCCTCCTCCTAAGAGGAAGAATGATGATATAGATATTTTAGATGGTCCTTCCATGCCTAAATCTGAGAGACATTTTTTATGATCCCAAGGAGCCTGTGGACCCCCTATATTATCCTCCATGTGATCCTCCTTCTAGGAAGAGGCCACTTTGGCTTCGTGACACATTATAGGATGATGCAAGATGCATTCATGTTAGAAGATCATTTAGAGAAAGCAAGAATCCATGTAGGTACCAAGGATATGTTGCAGCTATGAACACTATGATTCAAGCCGAACCTCGCACCTTTGAAGAGGTCGTGAAATAAAAAATTCAGAAGGATGCTATGGAAAAATAATATGAATCAATTATGAAGATTATGATGATATATTTGTGCCTACAACTCGATATACAATCATTCGTTCAATAATTTATATTTCCACAAGTAAAGGATGGACCCTTCATCAAGTAGACGTGAAGACAAGATTCCTCCATGACATGTTACAAGAAGAAATATAAGTTGAGAAACCACAGGGATTTAAAGTAGAGGATCCAAATAAACATGCTTACAAGTTAAAGAAGGCATTGTATGGTTTGAAGCAAGCCCCCAAAGCATGGTATGCCCACATAGATAGTTATTCAGTGAAGCTAGGATTCATAAGAAGCATTGTCAATCCCAACCTCTACTTCAAGGTAGTTCAAGGTATGTCGTTGATATTGGTTATTATTGTTGATGATCTATTCTTGAAATGTATTGAGCCCTTGATGATCAAGTGTAAAAGGGAGTTATCCTCTGAATTCGAGATGAAGGACCTTGGACTCATGCACTACTTTCTAGGCCTTGAGGTGTGGCAATGACTGAGTGAGAGTTTCCTTTCACAAGGAAAATATGTGGGGAGTTTGTTGGAGATATTTTGAATAAAAAATGCAAGTCCCTAACCATACTAATGGAAATGAATTTCAAGAAGCTATGTGGAGAAGCTTCAGGACCCATCTTGGTGAATCCATCTAAGTATAGACAACTGATTGGGGCTCTGATGTTCCTAGTGAACACCTGTCTAGACATATGCTATGTAGTGAACACATTGATTAAATTCATGACTAAGCCTATCCATGCACATTAGGCTATTTCAAAACACATTTTGAGATATTTATGTGGGATGATTGCCCTTAGTATGAGATATTCTAGTAGAGAAGTTTGACTTCATTGATATACTAATGTTGATTGTGTAGGAACTATTGTTGACTGGAAGAGTATATATGGATGTTGTTTTAGCCTTAGATCTTCCATGATATCTTGGATGGGTGGGAAGAAAAAGTTAGTAGCATTGAGTACTGTCGAGGTAGAGTACAATGTTGCTAGCATGGCTAGCTATGAAGTAGTTTGGTTGAGGAAACTCTTTGGATATCTATTTAAGCAGGTCCTAAACACTATAGTGATATATTGAAACAACAAGAGTGGGATTCGATTATCAAAGAATCACATATTTGATGACAAGTCCAGGCACAGAGAGATCCAATATCATTTCATTCGAGACATGGTACAAAGAGGACCCATTAGACTACATCACATATCGACAAATGAAAAAATTGCAAATATTCTCACCAAGGATTTGCCAGATGGGAAGTTATTGGTTTTCATAGAGAAACTTAGAATGATAGATGTGGCCCCTCTTAATAAAGGGAATTACTGATTGAGAATACTGAGCATAGCTCTTCCCACTTATTTGAGTTCCCCAAAAAGGGTATAGAGCATTGAGGGATCTATGGACAATAATGTATCACCCTATCTATTACCCATAAGGTGGAAGATGTTTCTCCCTTATATTGGTCTATGTATAGTATACCCCAGTTGGAATTATACCCACAAGATGGGCTTGTTGTGATTACCACTCCCCATCTGGACAATAGGTTGAGAGATAATGTGGATGTGTGTCATCTGATGATGCGGGTGTTCTACCACATGACTCTTCTGGGTCATTGCTAGGAAGATCGACATGAAATATGATGGATGTGATACTTACCTTTTATATACAAAGTAGTATTGTTGAAAAGTGTGCAACAAGAAATGCTTGTTGAGAATGCAACAAGATGATGGAGCTTAGTGAAAAGAGTCGCCTTCACTAAGTGGGCCCGCAGGCTATTTTTGGTGCAAGTCTATTTTTAGACTGTCTATTTTTAGACATATGGATCATGTCTATGGATTGCAGGTTGCTGTTTATGGATGATTGATCAAGTTGAGAAAATAGATGGACTTCTATTTTTGATGAAAGTAGAGTGACACCACAGCGGAGTGACTGCTCAGTCTAAATATAGAACAGTGAAATATTATTAGCTCATAATAATATTTAGACTATAAACTTTGTCTTATTCTCTTGGAGCACTTCAGATGAGCTACGGATGTGGTACATGCAGATCCCAGAAGGAAATACGTGGTTACCTATGGGATGACTAATATTTTCATGCAGGACTTCAGTTAGAACTCAAGTGAGTTGAGTTTAGTGGACTGGAGGTGCAGTTGATGGAGTTGTGTTCAGTTTAGCTTTGTTAAACTGGTTGTATTTAGTCTAACTGGAAAATAGACTAGAGATGAGTTGGGTGAATTAGTTATTAATTAATTCACAAGTTATTAACTCATAATACAACTAATGAATACATCAGTTAACTCAGTTGCATGTCAGTGCATGTCAGTTCAGCAGGGACAGGTGTTAGAGAATCAGATTGCTATCAGTTGTGACTATAGTTGTGCACCAGATCTTGCACAAATCAAGGGATTGAGTATGCCAATGAGTTTGCCCACATTGTATTCCACTTTGCTTGTGCTCACGTGATTTAGCCAAGGAAAGACGTGGCTGCCTTGGAATTATCACCAGTTCTTGAGCAGGTATTGAGCAGCGGAGGCAGGCAAGCAGCGAAGAGATTTGAGCCAGTGATTGATTCAGATCTGAGCTGTATTGTGTGTAACAGAGCTGGAGATACTTGTGAGAAGCATTATACTGTGTAATGTTACATGAATCAATCATTAATATACAGATAGTTGGGGATTTTAGCAAGATGCTTTCCCCGGATACATACTGTGTTAATGTGTGAATGCTCTTGATGTTTTATTGTTATTGATGCTGCTATATTGATGATCAACGTAGAGGAGCTTATGTATTGTGTATGTTTTCCGCAATAGTACATGATCAGGATAATCTCTGTTGAATATGTGTTTAATTATTCAAAATTTCT
>APFE031377617.1:4671-29489 GCA_000404065.3 Pinus taeda
TAGTAATAAATAAGGTGGTTAACCGATATCATGTAAGGGACCACAAGTAGTTAGTATTAATGTAATGGACCCATGGTATTAGTGGATGGTATGAGGGAACCATGGTAATGATCCATGGTATTGTATGTATGAGGCCTATATAGAGGCTAGAGACTCCACATGGGAGAATGTGAAGAAATATAGTGAAGAACTATTGTATGAACAAGCATATGGCTTGTGGAGTATTCTCCTTCCTTAAGGAGTGAATGTATGGTGTTGCCCTACCTTAAGGGTTGATAATAAAGAAGCATTTCTATCTATTCAGATCTTGTTATTCTTGGGTTTATTTATATTTTCATATATTTCTGGGTTAGATCTACAACAATGGATCTACAACAAATGGAAACCAAAAGGTGAAATTGATATGGAATTGGGGGCCAAATGGTTTTTCACGATAATCTTTTCTAGCTTGGAAGACAAGGCTTGAGTATTTGAAAACAAACCTTATTTTTTCAACAATTCAAGCCTCTGTATGAGATTGTGGGAGAAGCACTCTATCTAAGAAAAGGGGAATTTTTTAGCATCACCAATGTGGGAAAGACTTTTTTCTTTAGCCAAAGAATTTTGGAACCCAAAAATTTCAAAGGAATTGAAAAGTCAATTGGATATTTTGTTAATATCTTAGAGGTCACTAAGCACAGATGGTACACCTCATATGATAGAATATATGTATACATGAACATACCCCAGCTTATACTAAAGTCTAATAAAATTTCCTACTAGGACAAAGTTTGTTGTCAACCTATGGATTACGAACATGTCATTTCCGGTGCTAACGATGTCAAGAGTATGGCCACTTATTCCAATATTTCCCAATTCATCAAACAAAACTGCAAGAAGAGATATAAAAAGTTAACCTTGAAGGTTTTCAAAATGTTGCAACCAAAAATAGAAATTCCAAAAATCAATCAGTCCAATAAGAGGCCAAAGCTATCCCAACTAAAAATAAGTGTTCGAAACTTACAAATTTGGATGAAAACATTGATCTAAGTGAAGATTCGATGAATTTGGACGCTAATGTGGAGGAAACAAAAACTAAATCCTCTCCAAAAAGAAAGACCCTAGAAACCTCCCTATAAATCCCAGATCTAGAAGAGGCACCCATTCTAGAGGTAGTAGGAATGGATGTAGAGAAGGATAGTAAGATTTTGAGTAAGGGTGAATAAATATTGGTAAATACGCTCAAGAAATGGAAAAGTAAGGAAAAAAGCACCATTCTAGAGCACCAGAAATTACATTAATATCAAATTTATCTTATATTGAAGAATTAGACTATGGCAGTAGACGGGGTGGCGAGGGGAGGGGTGGGAGGGGATAGATTGACAACCAAGGGTTTCGGTGTACACACACAAACGGGTAAAGGAAAAGCCCATATGCATAAGGAATTCAATAAAAGAGGAAGAAGGACTAAGAAAGCTTCAATACAGATAGTTGAGGATATTTTAATGAATACAGTTCAAGTGACTATATTGCTGGAGGTGTTTTCCTTGTCCAAACACTCTACTCATTGAACATTATCTCCTGGAATATCCAGGACCTCAATAGCCAAGGTAAGTGTTGGAGGAGCTAGACGACTTGTCCGACTAGCCCATGTCAAGTCAATAAGTCTGTAATGTAATGAAAGAATAACCAATGAAAAACTAAGCGTCATGTTTGGTTGGACAATTAGACTAGCATAATTGTCCCGAAAATCTATATATATGTATGTTTGCATAATAATATATCAGTTCTGATTTGACGTATAACAAAGAATATTTTTGTGTGCTTCCACTCATTCTCCATTACCGCGTCTCTTTGCATCTTTAACTATGCTTGTCGTGTAATTACTTGATATATGTCTACTGGTAACAATGCATGATTTTCACTAGATTTCAACTTTGGTTCTACTGCCTATAGTCAAAACTCAAGTCACATAACATGCGAGCATAAATGTTAACATTAGAATAGATACAGTTATGGTGGGAGGCAAAGATTTATAATTATTGTTATGTATAATTCTTCTCGAAGGTGTACGAAAACAAACCACTTTAGGCTATGGATGACAAACATCCCTAATAGTAAAAATGGTTGTTAAACCGTGTGGATCTACAACAAATGATAGAAACAAAACTTGCCAAAGCTTTGATCTATGCAACAGAACTAGTTAAGCAACAAAATGAAATAATAGAATAAGCACAAGTAATCCAATGGAAACCAAATATATAAAGAATATATTTTATTAAATAACACCTGTGAAGGGAACAAATAATGTTACCAATCCCCCTCTATGGGATGGTTTCTTGGCTATCCTCAATGTCTTCAGCTTTTGAAGAGTCTTTGTCCTCTATAATTTGTAAAACCTAGCAAAGAAAATGTTTGAGCTCAATGAGAACTCAAATGGAAAAGAAAAATGGTGTGCAATAGTGATAATAATCAGAGTTACAACAGTGAGCGCAACAATGAAAATAATCGAAAGTGAAGAATGAATGGAAAACCCTTTTATCTATAACAAAATATTAGGTTATCCTCGAATAATGAGCAATAATAAAATATTATTAATCCCATTCTAGAATCAACCAATTGGAATATTTTATTATATTTCGTTAGAGAGAAAAAGTATTTAAACTTTTATTTAGAAATAATAAATAAATAAATGATTTATTTATCATCTCAAGAAATATGGTTAAGGAATAATAAACAAATAATTATTTATTTAAGTATTCCTATGGGATTTAGTCAAACTTGACAAGGAATAATAACTAATTAGTGATTAATTAATTATTCCTGGAGAAAAATAAGATAATTAATGATTTATCTATTTATTTCTCATAACGGGGTCAAATGTGACAAGGAATATTAATTAAACAATGGTTTAATTAATTATTCCCAGAAGATAATTAAATAAATAGTGATTTATTTAATTAATCTTCATGGATTTAATTATAAATGACTTAACAAATATGGTTTATTAAGTAATTTCTCTTAGTCAAAGAAATTTTAGTATGGTAAAATTAGCCTTGCATGGTGTACTATGATCCATTTAGTACATTATGGCTAGATGATCAATTTTTTGTGATAACAGATTACCCCCCAACGTACGAGCGTTAGGAGGAAAATGTATGAACGAAGTACGTTGTAAGGACACAATCACTAGACAATGAAGTGGAGTCAGAGAGAGAGAGAGAGAGAGACACTAATGGCGCTGAAGCGAAAAGAGTATAGTGATAGAGGGGGCGAGACCAATGTAAGTCTCTTTTTATGTTGTGGTACCAGATCTCAGTGAGGCAAGGGAGGCATACCTATACCCAACAAGATAACTTAGTACAAAAATAATGATGTGCCTAGAAACATGAAACTGAGCAATAAAATACATGCTAAATGGTACATGACATGCTGACATAAATAAGTCAAAAAATAATACAATGTGTCTGATATACATAATGTGGTTGGAAAAAAAAACATGAGTCGTTATTGAATACAATAGCATCTGAGTACATGAGATATAATGGCCCTTCCCTCAAAAAATGGGTGGGAGTGAGGGAAGAACAACCAAAGAAGCCCTGTTGAACAGGAAAGGGCTGTGCAAAATGGATTATCTGAAGGTGACATGCATGCTATGAATGCTGCAAGTGGTAGGAACTAAACCCATCAAATTTGCGGAACTACGTCTGAGGTTGTAGCATAATAGGAAGGTGTCTGTGCATGTGGGGGGCTACTTGAAGGGCCACCCCCTCATGAGGTTTGAAACATCTCACACACACCCGGGAACCACTGGTACAATTTGTTGCATCACTAGACCGTCAAGTGTATGAATCATGAGCATGGAATAACCAAGTCAAAGAGCAATGATGATTCCCTTTGCTTGATCTGAGGCATCAGACAAGAGTGAAAGTTGGAACCAAGATACAACGCTCTCTAGGTCGTTCTTTTGAAATAGATGTGCTGATGTTGACATAATAGGGCCCACCATAGGTGAGGCTATTGGCATTATGATGTGTTGTACTTGATGGCAACCCAATTGTAGCAGAACAACTCACTTGTATATGGTAACTAAATGAATCTATAGAAGGGATATTAGATGTGACAGAATGCATGACACTAGTGTTTACAGATGTGATGAAATGTAGGGCAACTTCCAGGAATCAAGTAAACAACAAAGAATTACAGAATGAAGAAAAGAGAGGTATATGTAGGTTCACCATTGACCAAGCTGCGTATACAGGTAGGTTCACTGTATACAAGTCACATATACATACACACATGCTTTCGCAGAAGGAAAAGCGCATATACCTTGGAAAACTAAATTTTTGGTCCGAAGTATTTGGTCCATGGTATTTTGATCCATGGTATTGGTCGAAGATATCTGGTCCGAGGTATTGACCCCAGGTTTTGGGTCCAAGGTATTGGTCCTAAATGGTTTTGGTCCATGGTATTGAGAAAGGCCTAAAACTATAAAAGGAGGAGAAGATCATTAGGCCAAGGTGTGCAATTATTGAATATCTGATGAAGTGTGAGATCTAATATGCAGGTTATTGGCTTATGGTGTTGTGCTTGATTTGAACCAAGGATTAACCTTAGCATTTGATGAAAGATAATAACTAATGATGTATCGTGATCTTAAGGCTTAAGGTAAATTATCTTTATGTGGTTTGATCATACATTTAAATAGGTCGCGCATGTTGTAGTCTGTAAATATGATGATTTGGGTATGACTAAAGTCTGGAATAGTTGTAATGTTTAAATCATCATTTACAGATATGTACACAGGTTCACTTTCGAAAAGAAGCATATACACGTTGGTTCTGCATATCAAAGTAGCGTATACATCATAAATTTGATTTTCAGAACTGTACGTTGGTTCGTTTCGAGGAAAAGCGCATATGAACGCAGGTTCGACACATGGAAGCAACATATACCTTTTAAAATATGTTTTAGTTGCTTCTGTTTGCTGTTGCAGTGTTCTGGGTTTTGGCTTGGGTTCTGGTTACTGTATTCTGGTGACAACATTCTGAATGATCAGATTGATGGGTTGTCAAAGTGATTGATCGATTCGGTTGTGGTTGGTTCAAAAGGAGATTGGTTGACGCAGATATATTTGATGATTGAATGATGTTGTTGATGGATCCAGTCTGAAAATTTATGAAATGTGGTCCTTGGAAGAAAAGAGAAGGTTGTAGCCTTCTGTAGGCCGCCACCTATGTATTAGTAAACATATCAGCTAGTACAAGAGCTAGGGGGTTGTAGCTCCCTTCCAGTAGAAGTTGGAGAATGAGATAAGGTTGTAGCCTTATGTAGGTAGAAGCATGCGTACTGGTATAAGACTACACCAGTGCAAAATTGTAAACAAAATTTTCTTATTATTAAAAGAAGACAAAGACAACAACAACAAGTGGTTTTCACCCACATTGGGTTTCCACCTTATATCTTGGTGTTCATGTGTGTTGCTTTTGTGTGATGATTTATTCTATTTTTACTGCATTGTATAATGAATTCCTGATATATTGGTTAAACTTCAATGCATGATAATTTGGGTAAATCAAAAGATCTCTGCCTATACGCTGGTTCCATTAAGTACAATTGCGTATACATGCAAGTTCACTAAGCTGAAGTAGCGTATACAAATCAGTTTTGAAAATTAAATTATTGATAATGATAACACTGATTCACCCCCCCCTCTTAGTATTATTTCCAATAATTGGTATCAGAGTAGGTCCTTCAAAAGAAGCTTGATCACTTGAAGGAAGATCTAGCATCATGAGTAATTAAGAAAGTGGGGGATCCATCAGAGCACCAATCTTTGATGGGAGCAACTTTGTTTATTGGAAGGTAAGAACCACAACCTGTCTTCAATCACTTGGAATAGATGTCTGGGAAATCGTGGAAGGAGGATATACATTTCCATTAGCAATTACTACAGATACGACAGGTAAAAAGAAATATGAAACCAATGCCAAGGCTGTCAATACATTATTGGGAAGTCTGTCACAATCAGAGTTTGTCAAAGCTATGCAGCTCAAATCAGCCAAAGAAATATGGGACAAAATCATTCTAAGCTACGAAGGAGACTCTTAGGTAAAATGTGCTATACTGCAAACTCTCAGAATTCAATATGAAACTCTCAAGATGCACAATGATGAAAGTATAGCTTGTTACTGCTTACGTATAGATGAGGTTGTCAATTGCATGAAGAATCTGGGTGAAGAGATTAAGGAAGTTACCTTAGATGAAAAAGTTTTAAGATCATTGTCTACTAAATTTGAATCAAAAGTATCTGCCATAGAAGAAAAGCAGGATCTACAGACTATTACTATGACACAACTTCACGGAATCTTAACTGCCTTTGAGATCAGAAAAGGAGGTCCATCAGATATGAGAGAAGCCACATTTAAAGCTTCAGCAAAAGGAATAGAAGAACTCAATGAATCAGGACATATTTCAGAAGAAGAAGAGGAAGTAAACTTTGTCAAGAAGCTTCAATGGGGTTCCAGTATAATCAAACCTGCATAAGAAAATGTTGATGAAAATTGTCGTCAACACTAAAATTTTCTTTCAAAGGGGGAAGCTATACGCCGACAGATATTGTTGTTGCTTTATTGTTATTGTTGTTTGTTTTCATTTCTTAAGTTTGATCAATGTGATGGTGATCGTGTTTAGACAACTTGATGAATGTTGTTGTATAGTGTTTGACCTGAGTTTTCTATATTTATAGGGTTCATTGCTTATTTGTTGGTTGATGGTGTTGCTTGTGTTTGAAGCCTTTATCATGTTTCTTCACCAATTCTTATTTTCTCTTGAGCATTCTTGGAGAATTTGACAATGTTTTTTTCCTTGTGTTTATGCAACATTTTTACTTCAAAGATCAACGAACCTCATTGTGGCTTCACGGCTCTCATCCTCACAATTTTTGTACTTTCATTTTTTGTACTTCCTGATTAGATATGTCCTCTATTCTTACCATTTAGTAGATCTATTTCGGATCTATAGTTTTAGCTCTATGTGTATTTGGGCACTGACATCTTTCTCTCTTTTGAATAGGATTTTTTTAATACAATGTTTTCTACTTTTCTCCACTTATGAGAGTTTGTACTTTAGTACCATATCAAGCCTCATTGTCGATACCCTTTTTTTTGTTTATGTTTACTTCCAATATTTCACTTAAGGTGGTGTGTTAGATTTGGTCTTTCCCAGTGAGCTAAGTTGTAATCTCACATAGGGATTTGTATCTTCTGAATTGTCATAGTTTTCTTTAATTGGCACAGGGCCTCCTCCATTTCTATATTATGGAGGTCTTCTATGTCCTTTTACAAAGTTGTGAGTTACAAAATACTCTTACAGTTAGGAATGTCATTTATTAAACAAGATGGTTTTGTTAACTATTAAATTAGGAATTAAGTTATCATAAACAAAAAAAATAAATTTACATTTTGTAAAAAATGATAAATTAATATGATAAGGGAATATTAATAACATGGTAGGTTTTGAAGGTTATATTAGGATTATTTTTCCTATTATTTTTGTGGAAGAATAATCTTAAATTAAGTGATTAATGTGTGTTGGGAATAATGAATCACTTAGGGGGGGTGAATCAATAATTAACAATTTTTGTTTCTTTTGTGTTGAGCACTTTAAAATTTCAATTGCATACAATCAAACATCACATGAGAGACTACCATTCACATATACTTTAACACAATGATTTATGTGGAAACCCTTCCATGAGAAAAATCACTAAATGTTGTTCTTATATTATGATGATAATCAAGGCACCAACTCTAATTACATCATATTTCTGTGAGCACCTATTCACAGGAGGCGCCAACCCCCTCAAATCAACAACCCACAATTTTCCTAGAGGCTTCAACCTCTTATAATTGCAGGTCCCTACCTGCTTCAGTCAAGTGTTCTACTTTTCATACAATTTTCAAATAGAGAATAATGACCTGCCTCAGTATAAGAAAATTAAATTGTGACTTTGATATGCTATCTCTTTATAGATACTTATCCTTTTCTTTTCATACACACTCAATTCTATCTGCCTCAAATGCTTCTGGTCTGTTGCACTCTTTGTGTTATACTCAACATTCACAATATTGGCACACAACCATACAAATTATTCTAGATATCTCAATCAGTTTTGGTTCATACATTGTATCCCTCACACACACAACACCCTAACACACTGCAAAAAACAGTCCACTCACTTCCCCATTCAGAATTATCTCACTACAACACTATATAGAGATTTTCCTCCCCCTTTGTCATGTAGTTCAAGAACCACACTAAATGAATCAAGGATTGCAGTAACATAAATACTGGAGCACTAAACCTATAATAATAATCATATAGAGTGTTTTCTTGCACAATACAATTAATCCTTAATTTATCAATATGAATTCCCTTGCCAACAGAATAACCATAATACCTGATCAAAGTCATTCAACGAAGACTGCATTCTTAATATGAATTGTCTAAAAAAATTCCTACATTGTCATTTGTTCAAGATGAAAGAAAAATCATTACCAAAACAAATGCTCCTACAAGAACCACATAAAATGAGATCTATTGCATTCAACCAGTGCAGTTAATTTTTGTGTTGTGTATATTGTTCTGGAATTAGATTCTGATTAACATGCTTAATTTAACAATTCTAGTATATCATAGGTTCTTTAGTAGTTTTATAACTATATCTCCAAAATTGGCTGACTGTCAGATTCATAAGATGCCACCAAACATGTTATTATGCATTCCTTAAATACTTGGAATCATATGCCAAAAGGGCTAGAACCATTGACCTAATCTCAGGGTGCTCAAATCACAACTCGGGGGTCAGGAGATCTTTAGTGCGTAGATAATTTGACTTCCATATCATCAAGTGGCCAACTTAACAAAAAAATTGGGGTCTTTTTGCGCTGGGTCCTACACTAGTCGGGAGGTAGTGGGGTCGACACTAACAATTTTTCCCCTAACTAGCTCGAAATCCCCAACTAGTTTGAATTTCCTGACTATAGACCTCTTCCTTTGTTTTTCGGTGCACAACTTATTCAATGTCAAAGCCCTAGGAAATAAAATACTAATGAAATATTCAATAGAACAACCAATTGGCATGATATTCAAGGTCTCTACTATATCATCATGATGACATCATTTATGCAACGTGTCCCCTGTTGGAAGTTTAATGTGTTTCCCAAAAGTAGGCTACTTTGGCACCTTAAATATCCAAATCTACATGCCATCGTGGCTCCCACATCATCGACCAATGGAAGTGCACCTATCCATGCTATCACGTGCAATGTTCTAGCACTTGATCCTGACACGACTACCTCCCAATTGAGCTGACTGTTAACTAGGTCAAAGGTCTAACTAGCCCAACTAGTTCAACTTTTTCAAAATCTGCCTAAGTCCACAATTTATTTAACAAATAAATTTCTTGTAAAACACAAGGTATACGCAGAACCTTGAGGCCTAAAACATTGCTAAACATGAACTAATCATAACTCCATCATCCTTTTGAGTTTTTAAAGTTGTCTTATACCATTGGAAAGGTATTTCCAAGGTCTATCCATCCAAGTGCATCTTATAGGCAAATGAGCAAATTCCCTGAGGTAGAAGTTCCTTAAAAGTCTAGGTGATCAGGAGCTCAAAATTTGCCAAAATATCAAAGTGTCAGAATCTTAATAAGCTTAGCTTCACGTCGAAGAGCTTGTCATTCTAGATCCAATGGTGCAAATGGCACTCAAATCCAAGCTCGTATGAAGAAGTTAGAGCAAGTCAAAGTTCAGGTTTGACTTGGACATGTGACAGGATTGGATGACATGGAAAAGGTCCCAGCAAATGGGGAAGCGCCAAGTGGCAGGTTGCCATTGGATCCCACATATCGCATATTGGAGGAGTTAAGGTAATCGGCCTCTGGAGTAGTTAGAGTTGCGATGCGATATATCAAAATCGCAGATTGACGAAGGGTCAACGTTACAAGTCGGCCCCCGCGAAAGCTTAGGTGCATGTGATATATCGCATATCGCAATCACAACGGGGGCAAGTGTTTACAAATCGTCCCCATATATAAGTGCTGACTACGATTTTCGATAGGGTGTCGGATGTGATACTGTTATATGTTGTAGTTTATAACTTGTTGGGTCCGTCGATATCGCAATCAATCACCCACTTTTTTTCACAGGCCTTAAGATCATGGGTTTTCCGCCTATTACAAGTTGCGATGGAGTTGCGGAACCATCACCTTAACTGTTGGAACAACCACTTTGTATGTGACCACTCAACCTTAACTATGAGATAGGTAGGAAGTTGGTGGGACTGCCAATTTTGGTGGAACTGCCAGATTTAACGCCAGATAATGAATTTAACTAGTAGTAAGCTAGATTTGGAGGAGAAAATTGTGGAAAGAATGACAGAAGTCATAACTAAGAAAATTTTCAACCAAATGGGATGCAAAAAGATGCTAGATAGCCATTTTTGGACATTATGAACTCATTGGAACATGTTTTAGGATCAAAGGAGCACTTATGGATAGACTTTTTGAAAAGTGAAGCCTATGGGTGAGATGTTCAACCAGAGTGTTGATTCAGTTTATGGAGTATGAAGATGGAGATGACCTTGCATGGGTCTTCTAGCCTCCATGTTCTTTCTGCAGCAACCATTACAATACTGTTGTAGATTTCTTTCGTCTTTTCTCTATACCTTCATCTTCCGCTAGACCTTTGTCTTCCTTTGTGCTCACTCGACCTTTGGATTTCTTTCTACTATTCCTTTATGTTCACGAGTTGTAAATTGTCATTCTGTTTTATGGTCGATGCACATAATCGATGGTTAGAAATGATACGTCTTAACTTATATTTATATGGGTTTCACCAATGACTAGAAAGACACGTTTATTGGAAGGAGACCGACTAAAGAGTATTTCATCCATATACTTGATTATTCATGGAAACCATATAAGAGAGGTTATACCCACAGGGAGGTCCCACATGCCACGTCACTACCTCAATCGCAATCACAACTTTTAGAAAATCCACATTAATAGAGGTCCCCACACGCCACGTCATGGCTTTAATCCCACAATCGCAACTTCACGAGAATCCTGCAATCGCAACATTCAATATCACCAATATTCACATATCACCCTGTAGTAGATGCTATATTTAATTAAGTCATGCTGTAATGATGCAGTGGGTTTGCAATGTTATCTTAATTAGCAGTCTGGTTGTTTCAACCCTTAAGACTCTTGATATGACTCCCGACGAAGCGAATGCGATATAACATAACGATGTATTCATAACGTGTTTAGAGTCCTTAGTGATATCACAATCGCATATTATGGTGTTTCATACCTTTAAGACTTTGTGATACCTTCCGATGTGGCAATTACGATATTTCATTAAGGAGTATTGTAATAGTTCAGTGGGTCAGCAATGCACATATCACAATCGGGGTTTTTGAGCAGTGGCAAGGCTTTTAAAGTTCATGATGCAATGGATGTGATATATTCCAAACAACAACTAATAAATCTGTCAGGTCCACAGTTTCAAATCGTAATCGTAGGTTTCAACATGATAAGGCATTAAAACTTGCAGTATGGCGGATGTGATATTTCTTTAGGGGGTGTTGTAATGGGACCATCGGGTCCGCAACTCATATCGCAATTGGGATATCAATGTGACACATAATAAAGTTGTGGATAAAGCATCGATATAATTTCTTTGATAAAGTGTTGATATCTTAAGTCCTTGGTTTGTAAATTTATGTGGTGTGGTTTCTGAGAGACTGAATTCGGATATTCCATAGTGTTCATCTTTTCATTAGTCGACATTTCAATCCTAGACCAAGACTCATCATAAGGACTATATCTTAAGTGTCGATATCTTAAGTCCTCCTGATCAAATGTTTCTCTTCTCTTGTTGTCTTTCCATGACTTCTTCCTCTTACTCTTTGGCTTTCCTTGGATTCCGATAACTTTCCTCCTTTGGCTTATCTCCCTGTGACCTTCGTAGCTATTCTTTAACTAGATTCCTTCTTGGGTTTACTGCTTCTATTATGTCTTTATATATATATATTCAGTTCACTTGGCTTGTCTATCTCATAATATCATTATATATCAAACTTTAATCACTATGAGAATTATGATCAATGGGAATCAATGGGAAATCATGTATCAAAGAATTTGCCATCACAAACACTACTATATTGACATCAATGACAACCTAGATTAACAATCTCCCCCTTTGTCATTGATGACAATATTCTTTTTCTCTCCCCCTTTGACATCAACGGAAAAGGAGTGCACAAGGACTCCCCCTGTCGTACTGCTCCCCTTGTCAAAATGCTCCCCCTGTCATGGTGCTCTTCTTTTTTCTCAGGATAGAAGGATCGTTGTCCATATTCTGTTGTCTCCATAGTTAGATTTGAGAGGTCTTCATAGTCCGAAACAAGAGAAAAGGCCACTGAAATTGTTTTTCTCACTATCTTTCTTCAAATCCAAGTTCTTATGTATTTTTGTGATTCTCTTTAAGTCGCTACCATCCAAAAATTTAACATTATTGCATTCAGATGAAATGGTGAGAGATTGTGCCTCATTATTGCTATTTTCCAAAGTAACTAGCATTAGACTAAGCTTCTATTCAACTATACAACATTCTTCTTTCTATAGTACTTTTGATGAGTCATTTTTCCTTATGTTCTAGTAAACGTTTCTACAAGTTATTTCTACTAGAAGATTTCACATCCAATCTGTGACTATCTTTTGAATTCTTTTTATTGATTGGCGGATTTTTGCAATGCTTCAGTTTTGTTAGATCCAACTGCTCTTGCTTCAAGCTTGATGCCCAAATGTATATATTTGTTTGAAGGTTGCCTCTATTTGTGTCCATAATTTACCTGTTCTCACATCAAATCCCTGAGTCAAAATATTCAACTTCTGTAATAACAACAACATAGTTATTCACTTATTTCTCTAGCATTAGATGGCCTTCTTTACTGCTCCAATTTCTGCTTAGTGATCAAGTGGAAAACATCTTCAACAATAGTCCAAAGAATGGTTAAAAGATCTTCTTCTTCAATGTAGTGCTCCTGAGAAATGATCTTTATCAAAGAATGATTGTTAATATATCTCATCAAGGATTTCATAAGGACCCTTTCATGGATAGGTTCTGAAATAATGATCAAGAATCACAGGATCCCCCTAACTGTATGCATGGTCTCTTTTTGGAAAAATCGCATCATCAAACACTTGGAATATCAAGGATATCTTCATCAAGTCAACAACATGTGTTTTTGGTTGGAGAGTTAAGGAGATTTTCATATTGTATTTTCTTTCTTCTCCATACTTGTGTAACTTTATTCTCTGGCATGGTTCTAGCTTGTGTAGGAACCCAAGTTTAGTTACAATCATGTTCCATATGACCAATGTTATGACACTTGAAACATTCTATGTTGTTCATGAATAAGAATTCATGATTTATTCCTGCAGAATTACTTCTCGAAGATTGTCGGGGACCATAATGTCTATATTTATGATAATCCCTACAATCTTTTGCCACGTGTCCAAAGTTTGTACAAGAATAAAAATAACCAAGAAATATACTTTGGTACCTGGGAGAAGAAGGTTTCCTTGATGTAATTTTGAAGTCTTTTTGCCTTGAGATCCTTTGATTATAACCATTTCTTCTTGCATCCTTAACATCATCTACATTTCTTCTTGAGACGAGACTTCCTTCATTGTTCCCTTGACTCTTATCCTTATCTTTGCTTGAACTAGGAGCATTAATATTTCTTTCTAGCTTACTCACATCCCTTTTGTTTGAAGCATTATCATTCTTGCTTGAGGATTCTCCTTCATAGCCAAGACCTGATTTATCAAATGGGGATCTTTGATGGTTGAGCATGTCATCCAAGGCTTGAGATCTCTTCAAAATTTTGTCCATCCCTTCAACCATTTTCCTGAGGGAGACAATCTCTTCTTCCAATCTTTCGAAATCATTATTATTCTTAGCAAGTTGTTTCTCAAATTCCTCCTTAATACGTATTATTTCATTTGCTTATGTTTTAAGAGAGATGATATCTGATTTCATTCTGAAGATTTCTTCATTTTCCTTAGCTAGACTGCTCTCCATTTCTTCCATGATCCTTGTAGCTTTACATGTTTTGGCCTTGATAAGGTTGAGGTTGGATTTTAGTTTGAATATTTCTTCATCCTTTGCTTTTAGTTGGCATATCATGTCATTTTTCTCCTTTTTTTCTTCATCAACTTGTCCTTCTATGATTACCAATGCTTCCATTTTCTTCTCAGTTTCTTGTGCTTGTTTCCTTGCTTCTTCTAGTTGTGATCTAAGGCAGGAGACATCTTCCTTGTATTGACCAATCTCTGCTTCAATTTTTTTCAAGTTCTTGTGCCTTTGTTCAAGGTGGATTGACAAGTTATCTTCCTATTTCTTTGCTTTATCCAATTGATTTGTCATGGATATGACTTCTTTGTAATTCTTTCTTTTGATTTGATGAAATTCCTTCTTAATCTTGGAAAGCTCTTCATCCCTTTCTTGTAATTGAAGCTTGAAAGGTCAACTTTCTTCCTTGTTTGGTCTTGGTCACCAGCTAGTGCTTTCTTCTTAAGTTCCTCGTTTTCCTTTTTCAAACTGATAATCTCTTCTATTGTAGCCATAAGTTTAGCGAGGAGATATTCTTCAAAATCTTTTTCATTCTCTTCATCTTCTAGGTATTCTTTAGTCTTGATGTCATCATTCTCATTTTAAACTTCTATGATAGGTTTTGGATTTCCTTCTTGGTTTCCATCATCTTCTCGATTAGTGGTCATGGTTAATCCTCCTTTTGAGTGAAGGTCATGAATTTTGTCCCATATACCCTTTTCTATTGAACATTTTCCTAAATTGTTCTTTATAGAATCTGGTAGCCCATTTAGGATTGCCTTCATTTCTTTTGCATTGTACTCCTTAGATTCTCCATCCATCATGCTATCAGCAATCACTGATTTCCAGAGTTGAATGCATTGAGTCTTTAATAAATTCCTCATTCTTGTTTCCCATATATCAAAGTTTCCATTGAACCATGAAGCCTTTACAAATTGATTGATCTCAACTTCAATGGTTGAGCGAGACAGATATTTAGGAGGATTGGATACTTTCTTCCCTAGATTTTCCATTGGTGTTCTAATTGATCAACCTTAAAGCTATTAGGCTTTGTGTGAAGGTACTCCCTCTGATACCAATTTTTAGAAATACTGAGAGGGGGAGTGAATCAGTATTTCTTTTCAATTGTTACTTTTACCAGCTAAATCAATTATATTTAGAACAAAAAATTAACAATAGAACAAATACTTTTATTAATATAATCTTTACAATAAATTAGGTACAATATATATAGGTCTCCAACCTAGCCAAGCACCAACTTAGTGGTTTGTGAGGCTCCAAGCTCTAGGGCACCAACCCTGTCTTGTCAAGGCACCAACCTTGGATTTAGGAGCACCAACTCCAACGACACCAATCCTTCCAATTCTGAAGCACCAACTGTTATGAAACCAGCTCACAAAAAGATAGAAAAGATAGATCAACGCCTTAGAAATTGATCTGAAAATGGGGCACTTAGGCTTCTTGTCTAACTTACAAGAACCTCTCCCACTTCCAAAGCTTTAAATATTCCCAAGTCTTATTGATTAACCAGTGCAGAATTGATAATATGCTTGAAAATATAGGTATATGCTTATGTTTATTTTAAAATTGTTTACGTGTTGTAAGTTCACTTGCTTATGCTGATATGTAAATACATATAACAGTAAATAATGCAGCAATAAAACAAACACACAGAACATCAATATTAATTTGGAGTTCACCCAAAACTCTTGGGCTACGTCTCCTTGAGCTCTAGTCAACTCAATTGGCTCTTTGGGATTATGGCAATAATTCTTTTACAAGCTCCACGCTCAACTCCACTAGTTTACACAAAACTCAGTGGGCTTAGAACACCATCTTATCCTTGGCTCTTGAAGCTCTTTAGCTTTTTGGATCTTGGCTCTTGCTCTGGCTCTTGGCTCTCAGATCTGGCTCTCGGCTCTGGCTCTGGCTCTTCGACTTTGGCTTCTTTGGCTCTGGCTTTGGCTTTCTACAACTTACAGCTCTCTAGCTTTTCATTTGACCTGCAAGTGACTCCCTCGGCTGCTCTGCGCATTCACTTTTTTTATCTCTCTGCTCTCTTTGCCTTAGCTTCCTCGTCCATTGGCTCTTTGGCTTTCTTTGAGGCATTTTTTTGGCTTTTCAGCTACCTCATCTATTTCTCTGCATATAATCTTCCCTCTGCAGCTATGTGGCTTCTCTGCTCCTTGTTAGTTCAATTGGTCATCTGGCTATGTGGCTCTGTGGCTTCAAAATGCATCATTGCCTGTAAAAATTCCTACTTGTAGCATGACATGATGATCAGGAGCGATTACAAAGGTTTCAGGGCCTTCTCATAAACAAAAACCCAAAAATTTGAGAAAATCCCATTACACAGATAATGTCTGCAAAATACACTATCGGGCGTGATTTTCGGACTTGAAATCCCATTCAATCACTCCTAAAATCCCTATTGGGTCTGCCATTAGGCATTATATCGTGTCACATTAACATATTGGGAAAGATCCCAAATACACGGGAAAACATTCAAAAACCCGACAAAATCCTTTTTATCAAACTTCAAATTATATCGAAATCGCCCTAATATCGCACCGGGTCCACCTTATCACTTCGGGCGTATTTCCTTTGTATTTGGGTTTTCATGCCAAAATGTGCCAATACACAGAAAAACCCCTTTTACCGAAACTCAAAACTTATTGAACCGTGCCTATAAAGTCCATCGGGTCTGGCATTATCACCCCTTTCACATCGTTGTGAGGCGACGTTGCGATGTGATATATCGCAATTGCAAGTTGTGTTGGCCCGGGGGTTCGTCCTTTGCCTCGTGGCATCGCCGATGCCGATCCGCCGATATCGGTGATCGCAATATCGCATTGATTTGGGGTCCTTGCCTTAGGTTATATGCACAAGCTTGCCTCTGACCCGATATGTCAGGGATCAGAAATTGGGGGTTTCTACCCTTTCCGCTTAAGTCCACCTTTTGGACCTCCTCTGATGCGATTTCCCTTTATAATGGTTTTTTGCCCATTCTAGGGGATTTTGCCTATTTTTCCAAAGAACAAAGTGCAACTTCTTTTTGTGATAACTTCTGCATCCTAAGTCCATTTTAGCCCATTCAAGTTGCAGTAGATTCAGAAGGAAAATATATTTGCAATGGGCCTATTTCTAGATACCTTCTTGGACTTTCATTTTCCTCTATGAGGAACACTTAGACTTAGAAGTCTATCCAAAATCCATTTTGGATCATGCCTTCCCACTAAAAGAACTTTTGGTCTCCAAAAGACTGATATACTGATCTGAACAATAGATGAGAGTAACAGTACCCTCTTCTTTCAGTCTCCATACACTTCCCTTGCATAGTGCCTCTGAACCAAAGCCTTTGACCACTTTCCTTCCTTGATATGCTGGTCCTCTTAGGAAGAACTATCTTCCTCCTTGCCTTCCTGCAAAACTCTTGTTGAAATGGTCACAAGAGGTAGTCTGAACTTCTATGCCTTGATCATTGATCCAAGGTGGCTCAAATAAATGTGAAGTACACTTTCTCCACAAAATTCTCATTTGTACCTGTTTGAAAAGTTGTCCACAACAACTGTTAACAACAGCAGGAATACAGACAACAATTGCATGGACTAAACTCCTGCTTCAACAAAAGAAACATATTTCACATCTTATGAATACCTCCATGCCTTACATCTGCATACAAATGATGGACTAGATAACAAGCCCACAAAACACGCCTTTAAAATAAATGACCCTTCAAGTCAAGCATGTAGAAAAAAGACCATTAGGACTCAAAGGATGAAACATTTCATCACTATCTCCATCTTGGAGACCAATTCAACTTTCCTTAAGTCAACATTACATGCATGTTACAACAAAGCAATAAACCCTTCAATTTAATTACACATACATGTTCAATACAAGGAAATCATAAACATCCCTGTGTTCATGCACATCATGCTCATGCATGCATTTCATCCTTCAACTTACACTTAAGCACAATGTACTTTCAAAGCTGAAATGAACATAATGTTGCAGCAACAAAGTGAGTCTCCTACTCAACTTTTTCCATTCACCTTCTTGGTAAGAACCTGCAACTTGCATCTCATCAATAAAGAAATGAAAATAGATGCATCAATAGACATGCAATCTTAATTGGATATGAACTCTAACCATTTGTTACCAACCCATTTCAAAGGTCTTTCCTTTGTCTGCACATCAGCATCAACATGTGAATCATCCTGAGACACATCATTCATGGAAACTTCCTTTCCATTTTTGCCATCTTCTCTTTCCACCTTCTTCAGTTTTTGTGGAAGCATTATTAGATTCAGAGTCCAACATTTTGCAGCAACATGTCCTTGCTTATGGCAATAAGTGCAATACATGTGCATCCTCTTGACAACATGATTTGCCTTGTCCAATGGACCTTTGGCTTCTTGCTTCTTTTCCTTCAAAAGTTTCTTGTATGTGGCCATTCTCTTCCAACACCTAGAAACATGATGGTTATCCAAACCACAAAAGGAATATGCAATTATTTTCCCATGCTCATATGGAAATTTATAATGCTTTGCAAAATCAAAAGGAATATGGTTAGAACTAGATTTATACCTGCCTCTTTCACCTTTATTACCTTCATGAGGAGGTGAAGCAAATGAAGAAGTGGCTCCCTTTGGAACACCATCAATCTCTTCAAGGATGTTAGAGTTTCCACAACTCTCTGGTTCACATGTGTGCTTCTAAACACCTGCATCCTGCAAATGATGTTTCAAGCCATTGCATTCCTCCTGAACACAATCTTCACACTTCTGAGATAGAGGACCTGCAATGAAACTCCTTCTTGGAATTGTTTCAATGGCCTTCATGGCATCTTTGGAAATCTCTCCATAAGAATGTCCATAGCCAAGTCCCAAATACTTAGGCCTTTCCTCAACCATTATTGGCTCAACAATACCTTGTGTATGTTTACCCAAGCCCTTTCCTTCATAGCCCATCTTGGACATTAGCTTGGAACCTATGCCTTTGGTATGCTTTTCAAAAGAACCAATATAAGCATTCTTAGAAGAATTTAAACACAAACTGGAATGGTTTACCTCTTCTTCAAGCTGATACTTGACTAAGTCTTCTTTGGCAACAAAGAGTTGTGTCTCCAACTCATGCATCCTTTTCAGGTTGATATTTGCAATATGAAGTTGCCTCTCCATTTCCTATAGTCTGTCAAAAAGCAAATGCTTCTCTTCCTCCGCGGAATTCAACTGCTATCTAAGTATGCTACTCTTCCTTCCATCATCATACATTTCTCTCACCATATCCATCATGATGGACAAGTCTTGCTTCATGTCTTCATCAAAGACTCTTGTGAAGAAAGAATAATTTGAGGACTCACTTGTAGAAGTTTCCATTATGCCAATGAACAAAAGAACTTCAAACAAGATTAAAAAAGAGCTTTATTCAAGCAACCTTTTGCAACAAACCTTTTGTGCTTCAGGGATTGCTTTGAGGTCCTTTGGGATAGAATAATGCCTTCATCCCTTCTTCTTTCTTGTCCTTCCTAGATTGGCCTATCAATAGCTTTCCCTTCACCTCTGCAAACTCAGAAAATAGTCAGTCTGCAAATAAGCACACAATTAATCAGACAATCAATCAATCAAGGATTAGATTGTCAAACACCCTTCAGACAAGCAACCTTTTCTCTGTCAATCAAGCATTATGAGCTGATACCACTTGCTCTGGTATAGCCATCTTTAATATCACCTTCTTGAAGGTGATCTTAACCAATCTTAAGCTCTGATACCACCTAATTTGAAAATGGGGTACTTAGGCTTCTTGTCTAACTTACAAGAACCTCTCCCACTTCCAAAGCTTTAAATATTCCATATTCTTTTTGATTAACCAATGCGGAATTGATAATATGCTTGAAAATATAGGTGTATGCTTATGTTTATTTTAAAATTGTTACGTGTTGTAAGTTCACTTGCTTATGCTGATATATAAATACATATAACAGTAAATAATGCAGCAATAAAACAAACACACAGAACAACAATATTAATTTGGAGTTCACCCAAAACTCTTGGGCTACATCTCCTTGAGCTCTAGTCAACTCAACTAGGTTCTCTGGGATTATGGCAATAATTCTTTTACAAGCTCCACGCTCAACTCCACTGGTTTACACAGAACTCAATGGGCTTAGAACACCATGTTATCCATGGCTCTTGAAGCTCTTTGGCTTCTGGCTCTCGGCTCTCGCTCTCACTCTATCTCTGGCTCTTCGGCTCTGGCTTCTTTGGCTCTGGCTTTGGCTTTCTACAACTTACATCTCTCTGGTTTTTCACTTGACCTCCAAGGGACTCCCTCAGCTGCTCTGTGCATTTGTTTTTTTCTCTCTCTACTCTCTTTGCCCTAGCTTCCTCATCCATTGGCTCTCTGGCTTTCTTTGAGGCATCTTTTTGGCCTTTTGGCTTTTCGGCTACCTCAGTGATTTCTCTGCATATAATCTTCCCTCTGTGGCTCTAGGACTTCTCTTCTCCTTGTTAATTCAACTGGCCATCTGGATTTGTGGCTTTGTGGCTTCAAAATGCATCATTGCCTGTAAAAGTTCCTGCTTGCAGTGTGGCATCATGATCAGGAGTGGTTACAGAGGTTTCGGGGCCCTCTCATAGGATAAAACCCAAAAAATTGAGAAAATCCCATTACACAGAGAATGTCTACAAAATACACTATCTGGCATGATTTTTGGAGTTGAAATCTCATTCAATCTCCCCTAAAATCCTTATCGGGTCTGTCATTAGGCGTTATATTGCATTGCATTAACATATTGGGTGAGATCCCAAATACATGGGAAAACATTCAAAAACCCGACAAAATCCTTTTTATCGGACTTCAAATTATATCAAAATTGCCCTAATATCGCATCGGGTCCGCCTTATCGCTTCGGGCATCTCTCCTTTGTATTTGGGTTTTCATGCCGAAATGCGCCAATACACAGAAAATCCCCTTTTACTGGAACTCAAAACTTATCGAACCGTGCCTATAAAGTCCATCGAGTCCGGCGTTATCACCCCTTTTACATCACTGAGAGGTGACGTTGCGATGTGATATATCACAATCGCAAGTCACATTGGCCCGGGGGTCCATCCTTTGCCTCGTGGCATCACCGACGCTAATCTGCCAATATCGGTGATCACAATATCACATCGGCCCAAGGTCCTTGCCTTAGGTTATATGCACAAGCCTGCCTCCGGCCCAATATTCCAGGGATTGGCAATCGGGGGTTTCTCCCCTTTCCGCTTAAGTCCACCTTTTGGACCTCCTCCGATGTGATTTCCCTTTATAAGGGTTTTTTTGTCCATTTTAGGGGATTTTGCCTCTTTTTCCAAAGAACAAAGGGCAACTTATTTTTGTGATAACTTCTGCATCCTAAGTCAATTTTAGCCCATTCAAGTTACAGTAGATTCAGAAGGAAAAGATCTCTGCAATGGGGCTATTTCTAGGAACCTCCTTGGACTTTCATTTTCCTCTGTGAGGAACACTTAGACTTAGAAGTCTATCCAAAATCCATTTTGGATCATAAATTAGCCTCTTCAAGGGAGAAACCTCTTTTACATTACACAAATGAACAATTCTTGGATGATACCAATGAAAAAACCTCATTTCTATATACAAGAGTAGACTCTTGCATATAGAAAGGAGGTTTTTTCATTGGTATCAATGTAACGAAAGTCGACATAACAATAATAATATAACTACACAAAAATAACAATAGTGGGCTTATATGGGGTACAATAATAATAATATGGGGACAATAGGGGCACAACAATAACAATAAGGGCTACAATGACAATAGTAATGGAGGAATCACTAGTATTATTGGGATCTAACATGCCCCTCTCCTTCAAAAAGGTGGTATCCTCAACACTTGAGTAGTTCTAGATGCTTCTGTATAAAATTCTCATCCTCCCATGTGGAATCTTCAGTGGGTAAGTTCTTCCACTTGATGAGATACTCTGAAATTGATCGATTTTGTAGTTGTCAATTTCTTGTTTCTGTGACTGGTTCAAGTTCCAATATGATTTCTCCTTCCTCATCAAGTTCTGGAAATATTGTTTGAACTAGGAGCTTGTCACCTATAACCTTCTTTAAGAATGAAACATGGAAAACTGGGTGCACTCAAGAAGTTGTAGGAAGCTCCAATTTGTATGCCATAGTACCTATCTTTTGCAACACCTTGTATCGACCATAATACTTTGGTGATAATTTATTATCCTTCTTAGCTTGCTTGAGAGACATTTGTTTGTATGGTTGTAATTGTAGGAATACCCAATCACCTATATCAAAAATTCTTTCATTGTGATGTTGATCTTCCTATTGTCTCATTCTTTTCTACGCCAAAGTGAGGTTATGCGTTAAGAGTTGGAGAACTTGTTGTCGATGCTCGATGTGATCTTCCATTGCTTGAACCTTAGAATTTTCTCTTAAATATGATGTGATGGATGGTGGATGATATCCATAAAGTGCCAAAAAGGGGGTCATTTTTGCTGCAGTATGGAAGCAAGTGTTATACCACCATTCAGCCAGAGGTAACCATTTGACCCATTGTGTCTATTTATAAGATACAAAGTAACAAAGATATCCTTCCAAACATTTGTTTACTATCTCAGTTTTCCCATCAAATTGAGGATGATAAGATGAGTTATGAGCTAACTGAGTACCAAGACAATAAAATAATTATGTCCAAAAATTTCCAGTGAAAATGGGATCTCTATCGCTTACAATAATCTTTGGGTTTCCATGTATCTTTTGAATTGTTTCCATAAATGCAGTAGAAACTATGCTCGCTTTAAATGGATGAGATAATGCACAAAAGTGTGCATACTTGGTAAGTTTGTCAACTACCACCATAATAACACTCTTTCCTTCGGACTTGGGTAAACCTATGATACAATCCATTGAAACCTCCTCCCAATTTTGGCTTGGAATAGATAAAGGTTGTAATAGGCCTGGGGTCTTAATTGTTTCAACTTATTTTGTTGGCAAACCAAACATTCCGCCACAAACTTTTGAATATCTGATTTAAGACCATCCAAAAAAAAATTCCTTCTTAACCCTGTGGTAAGATTTTAGAAATCCTAAGTGCCCTCCTAAGGGAGAGGTGTGCAATTCCATAAGAATCGTTTGTTTGATTTGGGAATTATTACATAGGTATAACCGATCTTTGTACCATGACGAATCATTTTTCCAGCTAAATGTATCATATGTACTGGGATCTTGTTGTAGCTTTTGAATGAGTGCCCACACTTCTTCATCATGCTTCCATTCATCCCTTGCTTCATTTATCCACATCCTCATCCTTTATTGAGAGTGCCTATACCACAAGATTTTTCTTCCCTTTTTTGTAGATGATTTCAAAGTCATAACCTGACATCTTTTCCACCCATTTTTGCTGCTCTTCTGGAGATAATCTTTGTTCTAAGAAGTATTTCAGACTATCATGATTCATTTTTACCTTAAAGTCTCTTCCCATTAGGTAGGGTTGCCATTTCTTAAGTGCATGTAGTATTGCTAACATTTCCTTCTCATAAACATCTTTTTGTAAATACTTTCCTTTGATTGGAAGACTTTCGAAAGCAATGGATCTTCTTATTGCATTAAAATAGCACCAATTCGTATCCTGAGGCATCACATTCCACAATAAATGTTTTTGTGAAGTCTAGTTTAGCTAAGGCCGGTGCTTGGCACATTGCCTCTTTAAGATGTTCAAAGGCCTTTGTTGCTTCTGGAGTCCATGAAAATGAATCTTTCTTCAATAATGTTGTTAGAGGTGCTGCTATTCCCCCATAATTCTTAACAAACTTGCGATAATACCCTGTCAACCCGAGAAATCCTCGCAGTTTCTTTATGGATGTGGGGATTTTCCATTCTTTAATGGTTTTAATTTTTCTAGGGTCAACCTTAACACATTCATGAGATACAATATGACCCAGATATTCCACCTTTTGTACTCCAAAGAAAAATTTGGAGCTTTTTGCATATAATTGTTTCTCCTCCAATAGTTTAAGCACCATGTCAATATGTTGAACATGATCCTTCCAAGACGATGTAGATTAGTATATCATCAAAACATACTAATACAAATTTTCTAAGGAAGGGCTTGAAAATGGAATTCATTAAACCTTTAAATCTAGAAGGTGCATTGGTAAGGCCAAAATGCATGACCAAAAACTCATAATGACCCTCATGAGTTCTAAATGTTGTTTTCGAAATGTCTTCAGTCTTCATTTTGATTTAGTGATATCCTAAATGAAGATCCAACTTGGTGAAGTAAATTGATCCATGCAATTCATTCAATAATTCATCAATGGCAGGAATGGGAAATTTATCTTTAATAGTGAGCTTGTTGAGCTCCCTATAATCTAGACACATGCGCCATGATCCACCCTTCTTGTGAACTAATACTACTGGAGAAGAGAAAGAACTTTAACTAGGTTGAATTATACCAGCCTCTAGCATTTCTGCAAGCATATGTTCAATTTCACTCTTTTGGGCATAGGAATATCTGTAAGGCCTGATGTTTGGAGGAACACTTCCTGGAATCAAATGAATAGCATGATCATGATCATGAATAGGTGGGAGGCCTTTGGGAGTCTCAAATACCTTGAAATGATTGTCCAA